>BQNB010076187.1:0-31231 GCA_026074375.1 Tanacetum coccineum | reverse complement strand
AATAAATATTTATAATATTTATTATTTTTCTTGTATAACATATAGTATTTTAATCTTACATAATTTTTTTATAATTGTCAAATGATGTATTTTCAAAATTTATAACACTTGAATAAATTTATTTAAGCTTTTATAAAATTTTCTTGCATTAGGGGCATTTTAGTAATTTTGCACTTGTTCTGATTTTAAGGTTTTACACTATCCATGATAGTTCATGACATCTTTACCTCGTATTACCATGCTTTACATGTTTATTTCCTATTCTTCATGACGCATTCTCCAGGTTTCCTCATGACACTTTTGATCTTTTCGCTACTTTGTATTTACTATCCAGGATTCATGCTTATTAATTACATTGTTATTATATCCGTTCACTGAGCGTTATGCTCAGCCGTATTTTCTTTCTCTTTCTTATACGGCAGGTATCTAGAGGGAGATTGGGCATGAGAGAGTGTGTGCTTAGGAAGTGACATATTTAGCTTCCTTTCTTTATATCCACTACAACATTTGTTATATTCCCCAGCGACAAATCCTGGGTATCCCGGGCGACTTGTCGCTGGGGATACCTTTCCCGGGCGACATGTCGCCCGTGGGACCAATGTTTGATTCCGGCTTTCCAACCTTGTCCTTATGTTATTACTTATGACTTTATGCCTTTATTATGCTTTGATATGACACCATGATTATGACGTTTCGGCCTACTCTCCGGAGCGGGTTTGGGTCATTACAATCCACATCTCATTCGCTGTTTTACAAGCATCAACAGTGGAATAGATATCATCTCCAATACCAGTTAAAAGCAAGAAAATTGCTTCTTTTTTAGACAGAAAGTGTTCTTTGTTCTTTGGAGTCATGTTCAATACCGTTTCAATTGTTGTATGTTGTTGTATTGCAGATTACCTTCTGTTGCAAGCAACACTTGAACTAGTACAGTAAGATGGCACATAGGACCAGATATTAAGCGTTTATTCTCAGGTTCCCTCACCATTTGGTTTCCGTGTCAAGTACCATGAAAATGTTAACTCCATTGTGAATATCTTCCTGGTCCAAGCATTGGTGGATGACGATCATTTAAACCAGCTGCCATGAATTGTAGTGCATTTGACTATCTGTTGAGGATGTGTTGACTGGAGTAGACATGATGAATAAATGAATATGTATTATGAAGTGTGAAATATTTGTTGGATCTTAAGTGGATGTGATGTGGTTGAAGTTGTGGTCTTGAATGCAATTCACGTTCACGGGATTTTACACGCCTATGATTAAAACCGATAAGTGAATTAACGGGATTTTACAAAATCAATAGACAAACCGTGAATGAATAATCGATTGATTAATGGTGTGTTTTTGATATGATTATCCTTAAAATCCTTAGTTTGTTATTTGTTGATGTTTTGTATGTTTATACAATATGGTTGATTGTGTCTTATGAGTCCCGATTCTTGATTGTGATGTTTGTTTGTTGTTCTTGTTTTGATTATAATATTCCTAAATTCGGTCATATGCCCAAAGTCGGTAACATGCCAAAGTCGGTCACATGCCCACCGGGAAATTAGGTTTTCAAAACAAGGGTTTTCAATGGACAAAACACAGTGTCTTTAGTCAAAACGCAATGAGACAAAATGCAATGATTTGTTAAGATTTGGGCAGCATAACGTTTAGATTTGCTATATAAATGGTCTTCAATGAGGCAAAACGCAGTGGCAAAACACAGTCTTCAATAAGCAAAACGCAATGACCAAAACGCAATGACCAAAAATCAGTGACTAAAACACAGTCTTCAATAAGCAAAACGCAATCTTCAATAAGCAAAATGCAATGACCCAAATGCAATCTTCAATAAGCAAAACGCAATGACCAAAACGCAATGACCAAAACGCAGTGACCAAAACGCAGTGACCAAAATGCAGTCTTCAATAAGCAAAACGCAATGACCAAAACGCAACCTTCAATAAGCAAAACGCAATAACCAAAACGCAACCCGCAAGTAACACGCAATGAAGAACACCCCTTAAGTGAGACAAAACGCAGCCAAGAAAAAATCTTCAAACTTTCTTGAAAGCTACAAAATGATGTTAAAACCACCTAGTAATTATGCAAGGGGTAAATCTAAGCCCAAAAGTACAAATCTTTAAAACTTTTAACCACAAACAAAGATCAAATCTTGATTTTTCTTGCTATTTTTTTGAAACAAAATAAATAAATAAAACAACCCACGAATTCGATCTTGTTTAGCCACAAGAATCATACACAAATCCACTGTAGCTCTGATGCCAATTGTAGGATCCTGTATATCACTTCCACTTCATATAACGAACCACGAATCGATCAAGAAAAGAGAAAGAGAGTTGATTTCTAGAGAGAGAAAGAAGAGAGAGAGAGTTGAGAGAGAATATAGAAAAGTGAAATATTATAAATGAAATCAACTAACTTTTCCTAGGTGGAAAAGTTACTTATATACCCCGACACATTAAGTGACGTTCGGAATATTTGACTAGGACCCGGGCTCGGGTTTTGCTTGGGATTAAACCCAAAACATATACAATATTAGATTAACTATCGAGCCCGATTCCCGATACTTTCCTATTACAACGTTAACTAATTGATTGACCGAGACTAAAATACATAATGGGCGAACTTCATGTTCGACTCAATATTTGAAGGCTAACACACATAGATAGTCATATATATGAACAAAACACATTCGCAAATAGACACATAAATAGAAATACCCTTAAATTAAGCGAAGAGGAAGACATATGTCGCAACTAGCTTAAAATGTCATGATACATGTTTAAAAATATTGGAAAATTCTATGAGTTTTAAAAGAACTTAAATGTTAGATAAGTTAAAACCAACTATTGGGTAACCTTAATACAAGTTTAAATTACCCAAATAAAGTGTTAGGTAAAAAAGTTAACAACCTAAAACGACAAAACCCTTACTGTGGAACCGACATTCACGGTACCTTTTGTAGAAAGGTACCAGCCTTCGCTGCCGAAGGTACCGGGTTCTGCAGGAAATTTTAAACCCCAAAAATATGGCAAAATGCTACTAGTGTTTATTCTTTTTCCTTAAAAGTGATCAATAGGCTTTCCTAAATGAGGCAAGGATCTATTAGTGATATGATGCGATCATCATAGGACTTCAACAAGAAGTTTTACAACTCCCTAGGCAGAGCAACTAACCTTTGTAGTGTAGTAAAGAAGACTCGGGGGTTGTTATCGTTCTCTTGGGGAATAGGTTGAGAAGGCTTGATCAAAATTTAACAAAGGTCTATGGGGTTGAGCGAAGATTCTTTTTGTATTTTTATTTTATAGAAAGCAGGTAAAATCATATGTTTAAGAGGTAGGTTTATTTAATCTAATTAAATTAATAATAATAAAATAAATCTAAACTACTTTGGTGATAACTATATGATAAATGAACGTATTTACTTAATAATGTACTACTCATTAGCATATTTCTCCTAGATCTGTTGCTTTGTTACACTTGTGATGATCTGTGTAAGTATTTCCTATGTCATGAACGAATTACACGAACTCGTCGTCTATGTAATATTCTGTCAAGGCAACGCACAAGTAAGGTAGTATGAAGACTATTATAAGGCCCCTAAGAGTACATTACATACAATTAAAATATCTTAAGAGGGATCAACCATATTAGGGGTAAGGTAGTATGAAGACTGTTACCGATAGTATCCTTTCAACACACTCACGTTTCCCTAGACGTCTATGTAGATTTAATATCTTATGGCTAGTTTGCTAAAGCCTAACGCGCACATCCATCACAAGAAGCAACATAAAAAGGATCTACATACTAAGTTTCATGCAATCATAAGTAAATACTAAAGGGTTTAGCCTAGCATGTTGAGCACAAGAGAAGAACAAGAATTAATCAAACAAAACATATACATATTGAAAGATTAAAGGGATAGATGAACTTCACTTGATTAAAACATGTATTAAAGACTGTTACAATAGTGTTTTAAGGCCCTAAAGACGGCCTAAAAAGCTGCCAAACTCAAATATAAAATTTAGGGATTGTCTCCTAAAAGTTACACCCTTAAAACTATAAAAACAGATTTGTATATATAGGAAAACAAGTGCGATGGCGTCGCTTTATGTTCCTAACACCTTCGTGCCGCAATGGTCTTCTAGGGTTTCTTTAAGTCGGCTTCGTTCTGACGTCGTCTAGAATTTCATTACACCGTCCCTTGATAACTTTGATGCCGTTGCTTGTAATTGGCGGCGCCGTCTCCACGCACTATATGCTTTTCTTCAAGATAGTTGGTGTAGAGTCGTATTCTTGTCCGTTTATTCTCTAATTGAGCCCAAGTCATGTGTATTTCCTCCAAAAGCCATCCAAATGCTAGAAACACAAAAACAAATGGTTAAGCACCTAATCTGTGCATATTTGCATGATTTAGGGGGGTTAAATGACCCTGAAAAAGTGAAATGACACCTCATCAAATACCCTACACTTGGGATTTGCTTGTCCTCAAGCAAATAGGCTTTTCTATCTAGACAATAGCAATATTAGGGGCATTTAATCTACTCATTAAAAGCAGTTTACGACACAACCACCTAGACCTCGTAATTAAAAGCACGAAAATAATATACTAGCACTTCACATAAGTGTTGGATTCTCTCTTTCTCTTGGGTGTATAATAAATTATAACAACATGTGGAAACGGGAAAATAACACTCATTACCTGTCATAGCATATAAATTACCATAGGCTTGGTAAAGGATCAAACCTCCACCGCTTATGCTCAAGTACTAGTCATTACTATCAAAGAGGGCTTTTGAGGGTTGTGGGGTGTAGGTATAAGATAACATTAATGGAAACGGAAACGGATGGGATATATTTGGGGGTGACTTTTTGGGTGAATTTGGGGCGAAAGGGTTAGCTAATTATTTATAAGAATACACGCTGATTGGGTTGCTAAGCCAAAGACTCGGACAAAGATATAAACTCTACATCAATCTCTTTTCATTTTCTTTCCTATTTTTCTCTTATTTTGAACATAAAACATTACTCGGGGCTTATAAATGCACCCCTACTCTTGAGTTTTAGAACTCATAATTACAATCTAACTAATGACCCGAATTGAGGTGGATCAACATAAAATAGAGCTTATTGAGCTCTATTTAGGGTAATAAATTACTTCTTCTCCAATTCTTCATAAGATAAATACTACCATGAATCTTAATCGTCCCAAAACTGTATTTACAAGGATAAGGACTTAGCACCCATGTACTCAAATAATTAACTTAGGTTAAAATAAAAATGTACTAAAAGCGAGTACATACAAGGTAGGCTAAGGTAATTTGGGTGTAACAATTGGTTCAAGGGTGATAATGCTCTTCATTAATAGTTTGGATTAACCAAAAAATTACGAGAACCGTGAAAAGGATAGGCTCGTAAGGGTGTACTAGGGGTATCCTGCACTAAAAATGAGTGCATGGCAAGGGTGTGGGATAGTTATATGATCGAGGTGACCATAATAAAAATTACGGGTTTAAAACAAGGGTTATTCCTAGTGCCTCTTATCATTTAGCAAATTTTAATTCTCACTATGCGGTCTCGAGATGCATCACAAAAACAAGTTCTAGAAGTTAATATACTACCGGTACACTCATATAATTTTAAACCGATACCAATATTTCAAAAAAGGTAACAAAATCATACATACGCATCCGAAACGACAGAATAGACACAAACGATCTTATTCGAACCTTAATTCGAACAAGCTAAAGGTAAAATTATCTTGCGTATCAAAAATGGATACCCGAATTCCTATAGACCTAAAGGCGAACCTCGTATTTTTGGGGTGGAATTTTGAGGGTTTTTGTGCTAGTCATATAAATTCTTATATATAAGACGCTATTTGATATGTGTTTAATCACATATCATTTTTCCTTATTAAAGTAAGCTTAAAAGTCCAAAAATACATGAAAAATGCATTGTATATTTGTCTTTAGTGATTTGTATTGTGCAGGTAACGGATATATCTAAAATGGACAAAAAAGAATCAAAAAGGATAAAACACGAGCATAAGATTGGAAGCGTGCAAGAAATCGAAGCTGAAGGCATATTCAATTTTAATTGGCCAACCCATACCCATTTTATTGGGCCGGGTCAGCCCATTAATATAAGCCTAAATCTTAAGCCTTTTATAAATGTCCAAATCCATTCAAACCAATACCATTATGGCCCAAGAAAACAAAGTCAAAGCCCAAATCTGAGTGCAAGTCAAAGATATAAACATTGGGACCAAAATTACTGCACATCCTCTTCCCATTTCCTTCCCACTTACACAACGAATTACCAGGGTAACAATCATTCACTCCAGACACAACCATCCCTTTTAGAAGCTCATGACATGCTTGACACTCACTAAAGCCATGTTGGCAATCCTAGAGGTCATGATTGGTGGAATAGATGTGGAGAGTAATCAAGGGTTCAGATTTTGATGGATTGAGATCAAGGGCCAAGATTAGAAGGCTTGGACGCTCCTGAGGTCCTAGAACCTTCCACTTCCTGCTATAAATAGAGGAGAAAGCACACAGTAGAAATCATCTAGGTTTTTATTAGTTTTATAGCTTATTGTAGTTTTTAGCTTATTTTCATTTCATTAATGTAATTTCTGTCTTAAAACATGTAATCTCTTTGAGTATTAATAAAATTCAGTTTTAGTTAATTTTGTTTTTTTTAATTTTGTTTTTACTATTATGCAATAATGATGGTTAGAATTAAGCTAATAAGCTCTAAATAAGCTCTTTACTTTATAAGCTATTGATCATTCAACTAAGCTTCCCAAAAGCTTAGCTGAATTAGCCACTTTTTTCAAATAATATAAAAAGGACATGATAAGCTGTTTTAGATGATAAGCCAGATTCGGAAAGGCTTATTGGACTTTACCAGCTTGTTTCTAACAAGGTGGAGCTTGTAGATAAGCTCCTTTGAGCATTTATAATCCTTGTTTAAGCTAGGATCAAGGTACACTTCCTCTTTTACTTAATTTCTAGCTTAATTACTGTTCATGCTTATCTTAGCTTTTTATCTGCTTATTCAATGCTTATTGTGCTTAATCTGCCTTAATATAGCTTAAGATGTTTAGCTCATAACTTAAAATTGTTTAGTTTAGGTTTGCTATGAATTTGTCCTCATTTGAGTGCATTTAGCTTATTAATGTAGCTTATAGAATAGTGCTTATTCCTCTTAGGTTATTACTTATTTGTACTTAATTTTCATAGTTCTCAATCTGTTTTGGCAATTCATAGCTTAATTTGATTTGTTTTGGCTTATAAATAAGTTTTTAGATTTTAAAGGGATGTTTGGGTTAAGAATTTAAAATGGGTCAAAAGTTATGAAAACTGTTTTAGGTGTTTAATTCAGATTTCAAAAGCTCTAAACAAGTCTTATTAGTAGTTTTAATAAGTTTTGATTAAGTTTAGTTAAGTTTTCTTGTTGTTTTATTAAATCCTCAAATCTGTCATGTTCAAAAGTGGATCTAACTTGCTTATTTGCTGAATGTGTAAAAAGAATGCTTAAGGTGTGGTTATTGAATTTATAATGAGTCTTAATTGAATCTATGCACATCTGTTTTGAGTCATTTTGCTTGGAATATCCTTTTGAGTCCTTTTTGTTAGGAATTATGTTTTCCTGAGTTAGTACTGTTAGTGTTAGTTAATTTGTACTGCTAGTACATCTGTTAGTACTTGTAGTAGAGTTAGTACTGTTAGTAGTAAGTTAGTACTGCTAGCATATATAGATAGTTCTGCTTAAGTGATATGCATGAGATATATTAGGAATAGATATGCATAATCATTCAACGCATTTTGTAAGCCCATTAGGATTTCCTTGGTGTATAAAAGGAATCCTACGGCACTAGTTAGAGATACAAGTTTCATAAATATTCATAGTTAGTATTCTGTAACCTAGCAGATTAATAGTAATCAAAGTTCTGTTTTATTCATTGTTCTTCTTAGCAGTATAAGTTAGTTTCCGCATAACTTATATTGTTCATAGTCATTGTTTCTCTTGTAGTTAGTTTGGATCTATCCAGATTGGCTACCACCCTTAACAAGCTAGAAAGATATATTCAGACTGAGATCAACAAGTGGTATCAGATCATGTTGAAAAACTCTGAGTAAGAAGAACCAAAACTGATCTGTTATAAACCTTTACCTTTCAGATTTATTCAATGGCAAGAGAAGATGAATTTCATGATGATAATCCACCACCACTACCACCAGTTGCACCAACACAACAAGCCCCTCACACTCTGTCAACCATTAAACTCCTTATTCTGAAGAAAGGAGAGTATAACATATGGGCCATGAAAATGGAACTTTACGTGGGGCTTATAAGACTATTATATTTAGGTAGTCATTCCAAAAGGAAGAAATTGGTTCTAGTATAAGTCTTAATAGATACAAATGGACAAATAAGAGTTCTGCCTCCTAAAACTGCTAAAGAAATTTTGGCTAGAGAGAGAGAAAGAAAAGCAAGGACTACCTTGCTCATGTCTATACCAGAAGACCATTTAGCAAAATTCACTAATAACTGTGCTTAAGAGATAGATGTGGAAAGATATCAAATCTAGATTTGGTGGCAATGATGAATCTAAGAAGATGCAGAAATACATTCTCAAGCAATAATTTGAAAGCTTTTCTGTATCCAACTCAGAAGGATTGCACAAAGGTTATGACAGGTTTCAGAGTCTTCTGAGTCAACTTGAGATTCATGGTATAGGTGTCTCCACTGAAGATGCCAATTAGAATTTTCTTAGGTCTTTACCTACTTCCTGGTCCCAAGTATCCTTGATCATGAGGACCAAGCCAGGAGTGGACAGTCTTAGTTTTGATGATCTCTACAACACTATTGGAGTCTTTAAGCCTGATGTTAAAGGCTCTACTTGATCATCAACTAGTGTAAAGAATGTCGCCTTTGTCTCTTCTAGCACTAGCAGTACTAATGATGTTAGTATTGCTTATGGTGCTTCTACTTCCTTTAGTCATAACTCACAAAGGGAAGGCTCTTCATCATACACTGATGAACTCACGTACACTTTCTTTGCTAATCAATCAAGTGGTCCACAATTAGATCATGAGGATTTTAAACAGGTTGATGAGTTTGATCTAGAAGAGATGGATTTGAAATGGCAAGTAGCTATGATTTCTATGAGAATGAAGAAGTTTTACAAAAAGACAGGGAGAAAACTGCATTTTGATGCCAAGGAACCTGTTGGTTTTGACAAGACCAAGGTTGAGTGCTTCAATTGCCACAACACAGGGCACTTTCCTAGAGAATGCAGATCAAAAGGAAATCAAGAAGGCAGAAAGAGAGATACAAGGAACACTGGATATAAAGCAAAAGACAATGGGAGGAGACCTGGAAAACAGGAGGAACCTAAGGCTTTGGTAACTCTTGATGGGGATGGTGTTGATTGGACTGGTCATGCAGAAGATGAGCAAGAGAACTTTGCTTTGATGGCTTACAGCAATTCAGGCTCAAACACTAACGTAACATCTTGTTCAAAAGAATGTGATGAATCTTATGCTAAGCTTAAGAAATTATATGATGAACAAAGGGAACAACTTGGTGATTCTAGTATAGAAATTCAAGCCTTTACTCAAGCTGTAAAAAAGGTAGAAGCTCAATTAGTTTGTCATCAGCAAAATCAACTTGTTTATGAAGAAAAAATTAGGTTTATAAAAATTGATTTAGATGATAAAACTAATGTGCTCACATATCATAAGAAACTATTAGCAAAAGCTGTAAAAGAAAAGGAAGATTTAAAAACTAAACTTGAAATTTTTTCAAAGTTCTTCTAAAGGTCTTAGTAAACTGCTAAATAGTCAGATGAGTGCAAAGGACAAATCTGAACTTGGGTATGGAGATCAAATACATGAAGGTGTTTTAAGTTATGAAAATGAAGTTCTTGAAAGTGTATTTGACAGTAGGTCTAATGATGTAGAAGATAGTCTTATAAATGATAGATTTGCAAAAGTTGAAGGAATGCATGCAGTTTACCCTCCAATGACTGGAATCTACATGCCTCCTAAATCTATTTTTGGAATAGATGAGTCAAATTTTACATATGGTCCAAAACAATCTAAAACTAGTGAATTTGCTGCTAATACCAGCGATTTTTTCTCTTATGAATCTAATTCTAGTGTAGAAACACTTGAATCTGTGCCTAAACCAATTGTAAATGAACCTAAAGCTGTCAGTAAACCTAAAGTTTGGTCTGATGCTCCTATGATTGACGAGTATGAGTCAGACAGTGATGATAAAAATGTGATTAAACCTTCAAAAGAACAGGAAAAACCTAGTTTTGCTTTTGTTAATACTGTTAAGCATGTAAAAACTCCTAGGGAAACTGTTAAAGAACAAAACACATGTAGTCCAAGTCCTAAAGCTGACAAGAGAGACTGGAATGGTTTAATGTCCAAAAAGCTGGGTTTGGGATATGGTTTCACTAAAAAGGCATGCTTTGTATGTGGTAGCTTTAGCCATCTTATTAGAGATTGTGACTTCCATGAGAAAAGAATGGCTAAACAGGTTGAATTGAACAAACAGAAGGGTAAGGGTACTGGTCAAGGGGAGAATAGACCAGTGTGGAACAATGTGCAAAGATTGAATCACCAAAACAAGTTTGTTCCAAAAGCAGTACTAACTAAAACTGGCATATTTCCAGTTAATGCTGCTAGACAAAATCTTTCTAGTCAAGCAGCAGCAACTAGTACTGCTAGGAAAGTTAATACTGCTAGACCCATTGTGAATGAAATTAGACCAAGAAATAACTTTTATAAGTCTCATTCAACTATTAGAAGGCCATTTAATAGAACAACAACACCAAAAGCAAATTTTACAAGTCATAAAATAAATACTGCTGGGGACAAAACAGTTAGTGCTGTTGGGGGCAATAGGGAAACTGCTGTTAAGGCCTCAGCAGGTTGTAATTGGAGATCCAAAAGACATTACTGGAACAAAGTCTCCAAATACAATAGTGGATCAAACTCTAGTAAAAATGTCAATTCTAAAGATCCACTAGGCAGACCCAAGTCAGCAATGGCTTGGGTCCCTAAGAGAAACTAATTTCTCTTATTTGATGTGCAGGATGATCCACAAAAAGCTTTAAAGAACAAAGGAATTGTTGATAGTGGATGTTCCAGGCACATGACTGGGAATAAAGCCTACCTTGTTGAATATTAAGACTATAATGAGGGCCCTGTTGCTTTTGGAGGAAGTAAAGGTCAAATAACTTGTAAAGGTAAAATAATAACTAGAAAGTTAGATTTTGAGGATGTGTACTTTGTGAAAGAACTAAAGCAATTTAATCTCTTTTTTGTGCCATAAATGTGTGACAAGAAGAATAAAGTTCTCTTCACAGACTCTGAATGTCTTGTACTGTCCTGACTTTAAGTTGCCTGATGAAAATCAAGTATTACTTAGAGTCCCTAGACAAAACAATATGTACAATTTCAACCTAGAGAACATTGTTCCTACTGGAGGTTTAGCTTGTTTGATTGCAAAGGCCACAGTTGATGAATCTAACAAATGGCATAGGAGGCTAGGTCATGTAAATTTTAAAAATTTAAACAAACTTGTGAAAGGAAACCTTGTAAGAGGTTTACCTTTAAAGATTTTTCAAAATGACCACACCTATGTTGCTTGTCAAAAAGGAAAGCAACACAAGGCCTCATGTAAGGCCAAAGTAGTGAGCTCTATTAGTCAGCCCTTACAGCTTTTACATATGGACTTATTTGGACCCACATCTGTAATTGTAAGTGAGTATAAACCATAAACTTATTGCCTTTTTAACTGATGATTTTAGCAGGTTTCGTTGGGTGTTCTTTTAAGAATAAGGATGAAAACTAGATGTAAGTTCTTAAGGACTTTAAAAGACAAATAAGAACAATTAAAATCAAAAGGTTAAAAACTATTAGGATGTTAATCAATGGTACAAATTCAAGAACAGGGACATTATTGAATACTATAGGTCAAACGGGATCAGAGGGAATACAGTAATTGCCAAATCTTCTAAAAAATAGAGTTGCTTGAGAGGAACCACATGCACCCTAATGAGGCTGCTAAACAATGCTAGAAAGATTCATTTATACCTAATACTTTTGGGGCTTAAAGCATTAGTACTGCTTGCTATGGTCCTTAATATGGTGTAGTGACCACAGCCCTCAAGACAAGACACCTATAAAACTTATAACTGGTAAAATACCAATCATAAGCTATATAAGACCTTTTGGATGCCATGTGACCATCTTGAATACCATTGACCACCTGGGCAAGTTTGAAGAAAAGTATGATAGGGTTTTTAGTTGGTGTATCCTAAAAAGCAAGGCTTTTTTAGAGTAAATACACTTAGAATCCAAGAGAGGATTGAAGAAAAACCTGCATATAAACTTTTTAGAAAATAAACCTAATGTTGCAGGGAAAGGACCTAATTGGGTGTTTGATCTTAATTATTTAACTAATTCAATGAACTATCAGCCTGTTACTGCAGAGAATAAAGCTAACAAAACTGCAGGTCCAAAAGAAGCTAATCATAGTGCAGGTACACAAGATAATATTGATACATGAAACTCTGAAATGGAAGCTGAGCCTGCTCAAGAATACTTTGTACTGCCATTATGGTCTTTTTATACTTCAACAGTCAAGAGCTCAGAAGCCAAGAATGGAGATGAAAAGCCTAATAGGGATACTGGTCCAAAGACAAATGAGGAGCCAAAAGATCAGGAAGATCAAGCCTTTATGGAGGAGTCTAGAAAGCTTAAAAGACAAGAAAAAAGAGGCAGAATGGATGCAGCTAAAGCTTTAGAAAGAGGAGTTTGCTCAATGTACTGAGGATTTGCTTCTTCAAGCAGGAGCTGCTAGAGCTACCAGTACTAACACAGTTAATACTGTTAGCACACCAATTAGTACTTCCAGTCCTTCAAGAGTTTTTAGTGCTAGTGGACCTAATCTACCCAACAATGACCAAGATGATTCTCAAATACATGCTCTTGAGGAGATTTATAACAATCTAAGTGATGGGATTTTTACCAATGCATCTTATGATGATGAGGGTGCAGTGGCTGACTTCAATAATTTAGAAACCACTGTGAATGTTAGTCCTATTCCCACATCAAGGATACACTCCATTCATCCTACAACTCAAATTCTTGGAGATCCAACCTTACATTCAGACAAGGAGCAAAGTGAACAAAAGTTCTGGAGCTTATGCTTTTGTTAGCTATATTCAAAAGCAGAGAAGAAATAATCACAAGGATTTCCAACACTATTTGTTTGCCTGCTTCCGTTCTCAGATTGAACTCAAGAAGACATCTCAAGCTCTTAAAGATGAAAGTTGGGTTGATGCTATGCAGGAAGAGCTGCTGCAATTCAAGAGTCAGAAAGTTTGGATTCTGGTTGACTTGCCTTTTGGGAAGAAGGAAATTAGGACAAGATGGGTTTACAGGAATAAGAAGGATGAAAGAGGTTTTGTAGTTAGGAATAAGCCAAGGTTGGTTGCCCAGGGATATAGACAAGAAGAAGGGATAGAGTATGATGAGGTTTTTGCTCCTGTAGCTAGGATTGAAGCCATCAAGATATTCTTGGCCTTTGCTTCTTATATGGGATTTATAGTTTATCAGATGGATGTAAAGAGTGCCTTCTACAAAGTTGTAAAAGCTCTGTATGGTTTACACCAAGCTCCCAGAGCCTGGTATGCTACTTTATCTACTTTCTTGTTGAAGAGTGGATACAGAAGAGGAACCATTGACATGACTCTTTTCATCAAGAAGGACATGAATGATATCATGTTAGTGCAGGTTTATGTAGATGATATTATTTTTGGTTCTACAAAGAAGTCTTGGTGTGATAAATTTGAGGCATTGATGAAGAGCAGATTCCAGATGAGTTCTATGGGAGAGCTCACCTTCTTTCTTGGATTACAGGTCCAGCAGAAAGAAGATGGTATTTTCATAAGTCAGGGTAAGTATGTTGCAGAGATCCTGAAGAAGTTTGATTTTGCTAGTGTGAAGACTGCCAACACTCCAATTGAGACCCAGAAGCCCTTGATCAAGGATGAAGAAGCTGCTGATGTGGATGTACATCTTTATAGATCCATGATTGGCTCTTTAATGTACTTGACTGCTTCTAGGCCTGATATTATGCAGTATGTGCTTGTTCTAGGTTTCAGGTAACTCTAAAAACCTCACATCTTCATGCTGTAAAGAGGATCTTTAAGCACCTCAAAGGCAAACCCAAACTGGGCCTTTGGTATCCTAGAGTGTCATTATTTGACCTGGAAGCCTATTCTGATAGTGACTATGCTGGAGCAAATCTTGACAGGAAATCCACAACAGGAGGTTGTCAATTTCTTAGCAGGAGACTTATCTCATGGCAGTGCAAAGAAAGCAAAACAATTAATGGCGACTTTTACTTTTGTGTTTTCATATACGTTACATCTAAACGCCTTATGATTTTGTGTTGCAAGGTGAAATCAGCTGCAAGTAAAATGGCTCATTCCAAGTGTCTTTATCCGCATACAATGGGATGAGGTGGATACGCACATGTGAAAGAGCAAATGGTAGAATTACACATTTGCACATTTGCATTTCATAGCATCATTCATTTATATCGGTTTAGCTTATGAGAAAAAGCTTATCCAAGTGCTTAAGATTCACACTGATGATAATGTGGCTGATTTTTTAACCAAAGCTTTTGATGTTAGCAGATTCAATTTCTTAATTGTTAACATTGGAATGATCAACCTATAGCTGCATTAGTTTAGGGGAGGCAAAATGGCAGGTTGATTTATTGTACAGTTTGGAAAATGATGTTGAGGTTCATTATGTTCTTTGGGATGAGGATTGAGAGCTATATATGGTACTAAGTTAGTTAGTGTTGCCCATTTTGGTTAATACTGGTACGCAAAAAGTTAGTACTGCCAGGCGAAAACTTAGTACTGCCAAGCAAACCTTAGTACTGTTCAGTTACCGTTAGAAACAAGGGAGACTGGGATGTAAAGTGTAAAATTGCGGTTTCTTCGCCACTAGGTTTACTTGAAACCTATATAAACCGTTCTCAAACACACAATTTACTCACCTAATCTCTCTCCCACGCTCTCATATCACAAACCTTAATCCTTCTAATCACCGATGATCATCAATTACACCTCCATGGCTGCTCTCGTATCTTGCCCTAAGCATAATATGGTTGCTCATTTGGAGAAAACTGAACAGAATGCTCACTTCCATGAGATAGTGGACTTCCTTACACGAAGCTCGATTTACTACTCTCTCAATGTAAGTCCTACTGTCTCTACTTCCCTTATTGAACAGTTTTGGAACACTGGTACTTCCAAAACAGTCAATGATGTTAGTTACATAAAAGCCAAAGTTGCTGGCAAGACTATATTAATTTCTGAAGCATCTATTAGACGAGATCTTTTATTTCATGATGTGGATGAAATTTATTGTCTCGCAAATCAAGAGATTTATGAAAACCTTCAATTGATGGGGTATGAGGGAGATCTTACAATTCTTACTTTTCAAAAAGCTCTCTTTTCCCCATAATGGAAGTACATAATTCACACCCTAATTCACTGCCTTAGTTCAAAAAGTACTTCTTGAGATCAATTTCCCACAAATATTGCATCTGCACTGATTTGCTTAGCTACAGATAGAAAATTTAATTTTTCTAAGATGATTTTTGAGGGTATGATTAGGAACTTGGATGCTAAGAAGCAATTCTTAATGTATCCAAGATTTATTTAAGTGTTTTTAAATAACCAACTTTTAAACCTACCTATCTCTTTGGATAACCTTCCAATACCAGTCCTTACTAAAAAGGTTTTCACTAATATGGCAAAGCAAGGACTACACTTTTCAGGCCATGTTACACCTTTATTTCCTAATATGTTGGCTCAAGCAGTAGTAGATAAGGGTGAAGGTTCAGCACAGCCAACTGAACCCCAACCAACACCCTCTCCCACTTAACCTAGTAAAGGAGACCAACCCCCTATGACTGAATCATCATATAGACCTGACACTACCCAAGTCCCTAGGGTAAACTTAGAGGGCACTGGTGGAAGTCAATGGGATCATGTTCAGATACCCCATGATAGTCCTCTTTCAGGTGGTCACACATCTGACAGAGCTGAGGGTGGCTTGAACCTAGAGTGCGTTATCTTATTCTTTGCATAACTTGTCAAAGGGTTCTTGCTTTGGAGACTTCAAGAATGCTCAGGGCTGCAGAGATCCTTAAATGGAGGACTAGAATCAAGAAAGGGAAGAGAAGTCCAGCCCGTAAATCTCCACCATAGGGCATGGTTAAGAAGTGTGTTTAGGTTATCTATAAAGAAAAAGTTGGGTAAGAAGGAGTATGTATCCAAACAGGGAGGAAAATGCCAAATCAGGACCAATGTTGGATGACAGTACCTTTGATGATCTTGATGCTGATTTAGCTCATAGTATGTACGACATGGAAACAAAGGAAGCTATGAATGAGGGGAGACAAAGCAATAGGACTGAGGAACTTAATTTGGATGCTGATACTGAAGTAATTGATGAGGACAAGGGAAGTGGTGAAAAGGGAGGTAGCACAATTAGAAAAGGGAGGTAGCACAGTTAATACTGCTAGGCCAGATGTTGATACTGCTAGGCAAGAAGTTGGTACTGCTGATCCAACAACTCCTCCAACAACTACAACAATCTTTGATGATGAAGAGATGATCCTTGCAGACACCTTGGTTAAGATGAAAGATAACAAAGCTAAAGGTGTTGTCTTCAAAAATACAGAGGAATTAGTCAGACCTGCGAGATTAGTCTTAACCCTGAAGCCACTCCCATCTATTTATCTAAAAGACAAAGGCAAAGATGTTTTAGAAGAACCTGAGCTTACAAATAAGATGACTAGAAGTGATTTTGATGCTGCTCAGGTTGATAGAGATGCAGAGGTTGCCAGACAGTTGGAAGTAGAGTTGCAAGCAGAGGTGGAAAGGGAAAGACAGAGAGAAGAACAAGCATCTATGGATTACATTGCAAACTTATATGATGAAGTTCAAGCAATAACTGCTGATCATGAACTAGCAGTCAGATTGACTCATGAAGAACAGGAGAATTACACTGTGGATGATAAAATGGAATGTTTATTGAAGTCCAAGCAGGTATTGTTGATTGATGCATTGTTTGCAGCCACAGCTCCAACAGGAAAAAAAAAAGAAAAGGAAGTACACAATTGAAGAAAGAGCAAAGTTCTTGACTGAAACAATTGCTGCACAAAGAAAATTCAGAGCTGCACAAAGAGCTGCTGAGATTAGAAGCAGACCACCAACTAAATCTTAACTAAGGAATTTAATGATGACATATCTGAAGAATATGGGTGGTTACAAACACTCTCAGCTAAAAGCAAAGACATTTGAAGAAATCCAAGCTATGTATGAAAGACAGAAAAAGAAAATTAATGACTTCAAACCTATGGATTCAGATGATGCAGTAAAAGATAGTAAGACAGGCTTGCTGGTGATGATACTTCAAAAAGAGGAGGTTCTCTAAGAAACATGGACTAGTACTAAGATTGAAAGTATGAACAAGTGTGAAGATGCAGGCGAAGAGTTTAGATGTTTTAAAGAGAGAATAGGAGGTCTAAGAATGAAAGAAGTCTAAGAGGAAGATGACAAAGTCTGAACTTAATGAAGAAGAGGATCTAAAGATTTGAAAAATCAGTTTCCAGATAAGAAGAAATGATAGATTTATGAAGTCCTGGAGAGAGATTTCTTAAATTATTATCTGGGATCAAGTTCTATCATCTATGACAGATATGGAGCAGAGGAGTATCTTCTACTGGATCTTTAGATCTGATGGAAGCTCTAGATGGATTAAGACCTTTTCTGAAATGGTGACAAGATTTGATAGGCTAGATCTTTGGTGTTATACTATAAATCCTGGTGATAAAGAGTTGATCAATTACTATAAAGGTGTTGATCTGGTTCTTTGGTAGATGATTTAAGGAACAATGTTTGTGGCAACATGCTGATGATGAACTCTAGCAGAACTCAAGAATGATGGATCTTACGAGCTGGAAATTTTATGAGAATGTGGGGTTCATATTTGACACTGGAAGTTGTACTGAGAGTTCATTTGCTTGAAGAGAGGAAAATATCCACTCATAAAGAAAACACTTAAGAGGATGACTGTCTTTGAAAGTTGACTAGCCTCAGTCTGTAAGTGATAGTGCTTTATGATCTGCTTAGATATATGCAAAAGCCAGTATTGATGTAAGCTGTAGCCATATTGTGTTGGAGTGATGGATCTTTAACGTGTTGGTCTTCATCACCTCAATAACTAAATGGTTCATCAGTTCACCATGTCTAACAGACATCAAGAACTGGATAGTCTAGAGCAAACGGATTCTGGTAAAGACTTCTCAAATCCCGGTAAGGGTTGGATAGTTTTGCCATATACTATATGGTTCTCAACTCTCATGCTTCTCTAATAATGATAGTTTGCTAGTCATAGAATAACGGCCATTGTTTGATACAAGACTTCTCTTAATCTTGAATAGTTGATTGTTTACTCCAACACGATATGGTTATCATTGCAACCTTGTTGTTACAATAAAGCATTGGCTAATCCAGAGCAACAGCTATGGTAAAGAAACATCATAAGCGTTTAGGGTGGTAGTTTGACAAAAACTACAATGCAAACTTAGTTGGATGTTACTGAGTTGCTGAGATGACGTGATGATGAAATAGGACTTGATCGCTAATGCTATTTCTAAGATTACAAAGTAACAAAAGAGCCTCCAAGTTCATCAAATAGAAGATTAAAATGTAGTAGTGTGTGTTTGGATACATTCCTCCAAGTGTTCAAAATGCTTAAACTGAATGAAAAATAAAGGTTAACAAGTGAACATCATGTTTAGGGGAGGATGCTTAAGAATTATGTTTTCTGCGGTTAGTACTGTAAGTATTAGTTTGTTGTACTGCCCATTATATAGTGTTAGTACTGGTGTAGTGTTAGTACTGTTAGTAGTAAGTTTGTTACTGCTAGCATATGATAGATAGTAGTCTGCTTAAGTGATTATGCATGAGATATATTTAGGATATAGATATGCTGATCACTTAATCGCGTTTGTAAGCTAATTCTAGGATTTCCTTGGTGTAAAAAAAGAACCCTACGGCACTAGTTAGATATACAAGTTTCACAAATATTTATAGTTAGTATTCTGTAACCTTGCAGATTAATAGTAATCAAAGTTCTGTTTTATTCATTGTTCTTCTTAGCAGTATAAGTTAGTTTCCGCATAACTTATATTGTTCATAGTCATTGTTTCTCTTGTAGGTAGTTGGATCATCTAGATTGCTCTACCACCCTCTAAAAGGTTGAAAGATCTATTCAGACTGGGATCAACATCTACACTTTCGACCATAAAGTGCTCAAATGGTGCTGCCTTAATACATGGCTGGTAGCTGTTATTGCTAAGAAAACTGTATACTAATCGGTAAGTGTTTTTCCCATCCTTTCCCTCAAAATCTATACACAGGCTCGAAGCATTGTCTTTGAGTGTTTGGATGGTCTTTCACTTTGTCTATCGTTTCAGGATTGATTATGCCATTACTCATGTCTATTGAGTACCTAAAGCACTTTGTAATGATTGCCAGAATCTGGACGTGAAATGACTGTCACGATCCAGATGATAGATATTGGCACTCCATGCCGGGAGACTATTTCCTTTATGTACAATCTTGTAAGGGTTTCCATACTATCTGTCTCTCGGGTAGGGATGAAATGTGCGGATTTGGTAAGGCGATCGATAATGACCTAGATTGTGTCATGTCTGTTTAAGGTTTTGGGTAGTTTTATGATGAAATCCATCATTATTCTTTCTTACTTCCACATAGGAATCTCCGTGTTACATGATAAGCAGATGGCTTCTAACATGCAAGCCTTAAATACCTAGAACATGTCAACATTTGCCAACATATTCAGCGGATGATTGTCCTTCAGGTTTAGGCACCAATAGAGTTTATTTTAGATCCTGATACTCTTGTAGTACTGTTGAATGGAATACTTCAATTTATGGGAACTCTATGCATGATCGAAGTCTCTTAGATTACCAAAGTGTGGTAACCAGATTCAGGTTTTTAATCACTACGAGTTCACTATCAGGGACGGTTTTCAAAGCTTTTTGTTTTCAATTTATCCTCGTTTTAAAAGTTTTTAGCCTTGATGTTTTCTTCCTTGATTGTTCAGTTTGAGCTTTGAGAATTTATGATGGTAATTTTGGATGAATTGTCATAACTAATGATCTAACTCGGAGTGGTTTGATGTTTCCTTTCAGCTTAAGGCATCTGCTACGACATTTGCCTTTCTAGGATGGTAGCGAATTTCACAATCGTAATCTGCAAGCAATTCTAGGCCAAAACAAAAAAAACCAACAAACACTTAGAAGGCGATTGTCTCATGTTCAAAACTCTTTATTTTGATCACAGGATACTGATGAAAGACTTTTATGTCTAGTGAACACAGTACATTTGGTGCCATACAGTTAGTTCTCTAAAATTTTAGAGCGAAACTACTGCTCCTAATTCGCAGAATCATGGAGTGGCATATAGTTTTCTTCCATTAGGCTTAAGTTTTTGGGTTACATATGCAATAACCTCTCTCTTTGCAATTAACACAGCTCCAGACCTTGATGGGATGCATCACAGTAAAACAAATAAATACGTCATTTCCTTCTGGTAATGCTAAGACTGGAGCTTCACATAGCTTTTGTTTTAGTAGTTTGGCAAAAGCCAGACTCTGATCTTTTCCCCATTATACTTCTTGTTTTTTCCTAGGTTAATTCAGTCAAAGACTTGCAATCTTCGAGAAATCTTTGGATAAATCTCGTTAATAACCGGCAGTCCTATAGAAGTGAGTATTTCTGTGTGTAGTAGGAGATGTCTAATTCTTAACTGCTTCAATCTTGCGGGGTCAACATGAAGTCCTTGACTATCAATTAAGTGTCTAAGAAATTGCACGATACGATTTAGAATACACATGGTGAACGTGGCATACACTTCTCTTTGAATTGAGTAATTTAGGATTATTCTTCAGATGTATTGGCGTGCTTTCTTTGGTACGAGAGTAGAATGTGAATGTCATCGAAGCAACATACTATTACGAATTTTGTCCAAGTCAGTGTTTACACACACGGTTCATGTGAAATCATGATACAGCAGGATAGCGTTAAGTTAAATCAATATAGGCATCACTTGAAATTCATAATGTTCGTATTCTTTGTTCTTTATTTTTTTATGAAAGTAGGTCTTGAGGTTATATCTTCATTCCCTCGTCTTCAGTTGATGATAGACCTGATACTTAAGTCAATCTAATTCGTAGTAGGGATCACTCGTAAACCTTGTAAGTTGGTCAATTAAGTCATCAATCTTGGGGTACATGGGTAAGTATTCTTTACTGGTTAAGTTTATTCAATTCTCCCGTAATCGATAGACACAATATGAAAGATTCGTCATTGTTTTTAGACAAATGACTAAGGGAGACTGCCACCTAAGGAGAAAAAGATACTTGGTCTCGGATAAAACCTTGATATGATAAGCTCTGTAGTTGGTTAGATAGTTCCCTGATTTCTAAAGGAGCTAATCTATAGGGTGCTCGTGGGTATATGGTGCAGTTTTTAGGAATCAGATCGATTATGGAGATTCTTAACATTGGACGAATAGAGAAGGCAGGTTTAGATTTTCAAGAAAACAACTTCTGGAATTCTTCTGATACGTGGATTCTTCTAGTCTTTTTCTCGTTACTGACTTCTTTTCCATTACTTAGATTACGAAAACTTAACAACCTCGGGATGATATATATATTTCTAGATTTTTATACTGGATATGAGATATGTTTGGTGGTTTTACTTCGATCAACTATGGATGATTAAAGTTTCAGTTGATTAGGGCTCATGGTACGACTTTCTTTTTTTTTTTTTTTTTTTTTTATTTTTTTTTTTTTTTGTCGTCACAAGGTAATTCTAGCTATTGATAACTTGGTACAACCATCACATACCAATGACAATGTCGAAACTCGTGTTTTATTGGCATGAGTATAATTCGGAATGGTGATTTAACTAAAGTTAGGGTGCAACTCTTGTGATAACAACAGTGTTTAGTGTCCATTTCTAGGTTTCACTGTCCAGCCCATTTGATTATGCTAAGGTTTATATGTAATTGGGTGATTATTAGCATAGAGGAGATATGCAGATATGATACTTGGAAGCTTTTATCGGCTCCATAATTAATAATACTCTAGTAGATGTTGGTTTAGACGGAAAATACCCCGTTCCTCCTATAATTTACTTGGATGAGCATTCTATCCCCCCCCCAGCTATGTTGGCTCTTCCTAAGGCATTATGTGCGTGGTCGTATTGGCATCTGATTTGCGTCGCTAGGGATGTCTCAGAGCTGCTGCTTTCTCTCCACATGCATGACACTGAATACTGTCACTTGATAGAAGATTATTTTCTCTGTGGAATGCCCTTTTTAACTTCACTAACAATTACCATCTTCCCCCCAATAATCAAACCCAACAACCAAATACCCCCCTAACATCACCACACACACCACACACCCCGCCCCAAACCCAACCCCCCCCCCCACCCCCTCCCACCCCCAACCCCCCCCCCCCCCCCCCCCCCCCCACCCCCCCCCCTCGCTCCTACCTCCCCCCCCCACAACCACCACCCCCTTTTTTTTTCTTTTATTTTTTTCCCGTTTTTGCCAAAAGACACCATCAATAATGCCTAGAGGATAGAGCCTTCATGCGTGGGATTGGATGTCTCACCACGAACCCCAAAGTATGTAGTCTGGGTATGTTCCTTTCTATACCATCATCTTAGCTAGTGTATGATTTAATTATGGTCAGCCTGATTAATAAGCTTCGTATCCTTTTCTCTTGCCTCGTTGTTTATTATTCTCCCATTACTTTACTCATTACTTGTACACGATATCGTTTTGGATCTACGGTTTATATTTATGGCAGGAGTGGGGAAATACCCCTTTGCATGGTTTTTTTGTTGTTTTTTTTTGTTTTATAAATGTTTTTTTTTTTGTTGTTTTTATCTTGTCTGTTGTTTTGTGTTTTTGATGTTTTTTTTCTGTGTGTTTCTTGATTTGGGCTGAATTTTTTGCTTCGTATGGTTGTTGTCTTATTTTTGTATATTGTTTTCACTTTGTTGTTGTATTTTGTATTTCTTTCACAATCCCTTACTTGTGTTCTGTTTTGATGTTTGTTCTGTTAGTTTTCTTGGATTTTTCCTTTTTGTGTGTTTGACGGAAACTAGTAAGCACAAACTGTTATCCAGGGTTGCCACCCTAAACTTTGTTAAATCAACCCTTTCGAATATTAAATCTCATGCCAATGTAAACTCTCGTGTAGTTACGACATTGTCATGGGTATGGATTGGTTGTCCAAGTATCATGCTAGAATTATCTGTGACGAGAAAGTCGTCCATATCCCAATCAACGGTGAAACTTTAATCATCCGAGGTGATCGAAGTAAAACCCGACAAAATCTCATATCCTGTATAAAAATCGAAATATATATATATCCCGAGGTTGTTAAGTTTTCGTAATCTAAGTAATGGAAAAGAAGTCAGACGAGAAAAGACTAGAAGATATCCCAGTAGTCAGAGAATTCCCAGAAGTTTTTTCTGAAGATCTACCTGGCCTTCCTCTCATTCGCCAAGTAGAATTCCAAATCGATCTGATTCTAAGAACAGCACCTATAGCCCGAGCACCCTATAGATTAGCTCCTTTAGAAATGCAGGAACTATCTAACCAACTTCAAGAGTTATCAGATCAAGGTTTTATCCGACCAAGTACTTCGCCTTGGGGAGCTCCTGTCATGTTTGTCAAAAACAAAGACGAATCTTTCATAATGTGTATCGATTACCGAGAATTGAATAAACTTACCGTAAAGAATCGTTACCCATTACCCAGGATTGATGACTTATTTGACCAACTTCAAGGTTCGAGTGTCTACTCGAAGATTGACTTAAGATCAGGCTATCATCAACTGAGAGTCAGGGATGAAGATATTCCCAAGACTGCTTTCAGAACAAGATACGAACATTATGAATTTCAAGTGATGCCATTTGATTTAACTAACGCACCTGCTGTATTCATGGATCTCATGAACCGTTGTGTTGTAATCCATACTTGACAATTCGTTATAGTATCTTCGATGATTTTATCATCTACTATCGTAACAAGAAGAGCACCGCAAATCATCTAAGAATATCTTGAATTACTCAAGAAAGAGAACAAAAAAAAAAATAGTTTAAGTTGTATGCCAAGTTCCTCCAAGTGTGATTCCTAGATTCGTATCGTGCAATTTCTTAGGGACACTTAATTGATAGAACAAGGACTTCATGTTGACCCCGACAAAGATTGAAGCAGTTTAAAAGAATTAGGACATTCCTACTACACCACAGAAAAGAAATACGTCAATTTTAGGACTTGCGGGATATTATCGGAGATTTATCAAAGATTTTCTCGAAAGATGCAAAGTCTTTGACTGAATTACTAGAAAAACAAGATGTATATATGGGGAAAGTTCAAGGAGTCAGGTTTTCAACTACTAAAACACAGAACCTATGTGAAGCTCAATCTTTAGCATTACAGAAGGAAAAAAGAATGACGATTTTTTATTTACTGTGTGCATCCCATCAAGGTCTGGGATAGCTGGTGTTAATGCAACAGAGAGGGTTTATGATTATGTATCCCAAAAACTTAAGCGGGATGACTAATGAAGAAAACTATACACTTCATGATCTCGAATTAGGAGCAAGTAGTGTTCGCTCTTAAAAATTTAGGACCACTATTGTATGGCATCCAAATGTACTGTGTTCACTGTCATAAAGTCTTCAGCAGTATCCTTGATCAGAAAGAGTTTGTAACATGAGGACAAGGCGTGGCTAGAATTGCTTGCAATTACGATGTGAAATTCGCTACCATCTAGAAAGGCAAATGTCGATAAGCAGATGCTCTTAAGCTGAAAGAATCATCAGACCACTCCGGTTAGCTCTTAGTTATGACAATTATCCAATTATTACCATCATAAATTCTCAAAGCTCAAACTGAACAATCAAGCAAACGAATAGGAAAGAGAGAAACAAGGAAAACATCTAAGGCTAAACTTACGTGGACATGAACCAAAGCATTTGATATACGTACATGGTGGAACTCGATGTATTTATAATACGAAGCGTGGGTATTCCTCTCTCTTTGGTAATCTAAGTGACTTGATCATGCCTGAGTACCATAATTGAAGAATTCCTTTCTACCAGGTTATGACAAGATGTATCAGGATCTAAATAAGATATTATGTCTATTGTGCAAAATAATTCTTTTGTAGATACATCAAATCTCCAAACTAAGCTTGAACGTACAAAAGAACGATTTGAAAATTGTATCATTAAAAAGGAAAATAAATATGCTAAACTTTGGAATAATTGGTTCAAAAAATGTGAAGAATGCAAATATGACAAAATTTCGTACGATAAAGCTTATAATGACATGCAACAAAAGATCGAACAGTTGCAAGCTCAGTTGGGAGATCAAAAGGGTAAACGTAAGGATACTCCATGTGTATCAAATACCCTTGATCCTTTGTCTCAGAAACTTGAGAATGAGAACATGGAATTAGAGTTTCAGGTTTTGAATTATGCTAAAGAAAATGCTCATCTTAAGACCACATACAAGAACATGTTTGACTCTATCAAAGTGACACGGGCTCAAACCAAAGCTATAATTGACTCTTTGCAAGAAAAATTACATGACACGATCTATGAAAATGCTAAGTTAAGAGCTCAGTTATTTGATAAGGTTTCTGAATAAAAGGACACCAACAAAGGTACGAGTGTGAATACTTAGTTTTCAAAGCAACCAATCTTGGGAAAACCACCTTCTTTTTCTAAACCAAAACTGTATTCTGTAACTCCTTTATAGATCCCAGTCTGATAAAATCTTTCTAGCCTGTTAAGGGTGGTAGCTAATTTGGATAGATCCAAACTAACTACAAAAGAAACAATGACTATGAACAATATGAGTTATGCAGAAACTAACTTATATTGCTGAGAAGAACAATGAATAAAACAGATGTTTTGATTACTATTAATCTGCTAGGTTACAAATTACTAACTATAAATATTTGTAAAAACTCTTATATCTAACTAGTGCTGTAGGGTTCTTTTTATACATCAAGGAAACCCTAATAGGCTTACAAAATGCATTAAGTGATCATGCATATCTATTCCTAATATATCTCATGCATATCACTTAAGCAGTACTATCTATATATGCTAGCAGTACTAACTCTACTACCAGTACTAACAGATGTACTAGCAGTACTAACTAACACTAACAGTACTAACTCAGGAAAACATAATTCCTAACAATCCTCCCCTAAACATGATGTTCACTTGTTAACCTTCATGTTTCTTCAGTTTGAGCTTCTTGAACACCTGGAGGATGTATCCAAACACACTGCTACTCTTTAATCTTCTCTTTGATGAACTTGAGCTCTTTTGTTACTTTGTAATCTTGAAATTCTTTAGCTTCTAGTCTTTGTCATCATCACAGCATCTCAGCAACTCAGCAACACCAACTAAGTTGGCCTTGCAGTTTTTGGCAAACTGTCAGCCATAAACGGATTTGATATTTCTTTACCAGTAGCCGTTTGCTCTGGAATAGCCAATGCTTCATTGCAACAACATGGTGCATTGATAACCATATAGTTTTAGGCAAACTATCAGCCATCAACGGATTTGAGAAGTCTTTACCAAGAGCCGTTTGCTTTGGACTAGCCAACTCTTTACTGTGAAGCATGGTGAGTTGAGAACCATATAGTTTTTGGCAAACTATCAACCATTAACGGATTTGAGAAGTCTTTACCAGAAGCCGTTTGCTCTGGACTAGCCAGTTCTTGATGTCTGTTAGACATGGTGAACTGATGACCATTTGTTGTGTGGTGATGAAACCAACACTTAAAGATCCTTCTCTCCTCCATCATGGCTTCCAGCTTCATCAATCTGCTTTTGAATGAATCTAAGCAGATCATAAGCACTATCACTTGCAGACTCAGCTATCAACTTCAAAGACATCATCCTCTCAAGTGTTTCCTTTGTGAGTGGGTATCTCCTCTCTGCAAGCATATGAATCTCAGTACCATCTTCCAGTGTCAAAGTATGAACCCCATAATTTTCATAGAAATCCCAGCTCTTAAGATTCCATCCTTCTTGATTCTGCCAGAGTTCATCTTCTGCATTTGCCTCAAACATTGTCCTTAAATCTCCCTAAAGAACTAGATCTACACCTTCTGGTGTAGTTGTTTCAAACCTCTGCATCACTAGATTATATAACTCCATAAGATCCAATCTATCAAACCTTGTCACCATCTTAGAAAATGTTTTAATCCATCTAGAACTTCCATCAAATCTAAAGATCCTATAGTAGATGCACTCTGCTCCATGTCTGTCAAAATCATAGAATTTTGATTCCCAGTTAATGATTGGAAATCTCTTTTCTGGGACTTCAAAATCTATTATGCCTTCTTCATCTGGAACTATCTTTAGAGAAGTCTTTAGATGCTCTTCTTCTTCAAGGTCAGAATCTGTCTTCTTTCTCTTAGACTGTATTTTCATTCTTGGACCTCTGTTTCTCTTCTTTGAAGCATATGTACCTTTCTCACTGCTTTCTACTACATCTTTCTTGTTCTTTTCATCCTTTTCAGAATTATGTTCATTATCACTATCAGCATGTGTTGGCTTTCATCTTTAATACTTTACCAGGTGTTTTCCTGGTACCCTGCTCAACTGCTTCTTGCATAACTTCCACCTTAGTACTGTTAGGTTCTTCAAGAACCTTCTCTACATGTACACCAGCTGCCCTTTTATTCATCTTCTGAATCAATCTTTCATCCTCCTCAGACCCAATAGGCACAAAGTTTGTAGCTCTTTCTTGTTCCTTGATGTATATGGCATGAATCTCTTCAAGAGTCCTTTTGTTTAACTGACTATGTTTAAATCTACCTGTATGTTTAAGATAGGTCATCATCAGACTTCTCAGTTGAGTTCTTGTTGGAGGTTTGTTCTTGATAGCAGCAGCTCTTTCTTCTGCTAGTTGCTTCTTCCTTCTTTCAAAGAATTCTGCTAATAGCTTTGCTCTTTCATCCACAGTGTAATTCTCCTGTTCTTCATGAGTCAATCTGACTGCTAGTTCATGATCAGCAGTTATTGCTTGAACTTCATCATATAAGTTTGCAATGTAATCCATAGATGCTTGTTCTTCTCTCTGTCTTTCCCTTTCCACCTCTGCTTGCAACTCTACTTCCAACTGTCTGGCAACCTCTGCATCTCTATCAACCTGAGCAGCATCAAAATCACTTCTAGTCATCTTATTTGTAAGCTCAGGTTCTTCTAAAACATCTTTGCCTTTGTCTTTTAGATAAATAGATGGGAGTGGCTTCAGGGTTAAGACTAATCTCGCAGGTCTGACTAATTCCTCTGTATTTTTGAAGACAACACCTTTAGCTTTGTTATCTTTCATCTTAACCAAGGTGTCTGCAAGGGTCATCTCTTCATCATCAAAGATTGTTGTAGTTGTTGGAGGAGTTGTTGGATTAGCAGTACCAAGGCCTAGCAATACTAACTGTGCTACCTCCCTTTTTACCTCTTCCCTTGTCCTCAGCAATTACTTCAGTATCAGCATCCAAATTAAGTTCCTCAGTCTCATTTCTTTGCCTCCCCTCATTCACAACTTCCTTTATTTCCATGTCATCCATACCATGAGCTAAATCAGCATCAAGATTATCAAAGGTACTGTCATCTAACTTTAGTCCTAATTTGGCATTTTTCCTCCCCTGTTTGGATACAAACTCCTTCTTACCTAACTTTTTCTTCATAGATAACCTAGACACACTCCTTAACCATGCCTTATGGTGTGAGATTACTGGCTGGCACTTCTTCTTCGGCTTCTTGATTCTAGCCTTCAATTTAAGGATCTTTGCAGCCTGAGCACCCTTGGAAGTCTCTAAAACAAGAACCCTATTTGAAAAGTTAGTGCAAAGAATAGATAACTCCTCTATGTTTAATCCACCCTCAGCTCTGTCAGATGTGTGACCACCTAAAAGAGGACTATCATGGGGTATCTAAACATGATCCCCTTGACTTCCACCAGTGCCCTCTAAGTTTACCTAAGGGTCTTGGGTAGTGTTAGGTCTATATGATGATTCAGTCACAGGGGGTTGGTCTCCTGTACTAGGTTGAGTAGTAGAGGGTGTTGGTTGGGGTTCAGTTGGTTGTTCTGAACCTTCACCCTCATCTACTACTGCTTGAGCCAACATATTAGGAAATAAAGGTGTAACATGACCTGAAAAGTGCAGTCCTTGCTTTGCCATATTAGTGAAAACCTTTTTGGTAAGTACTGGTATTGGAAGGTTATTCAAAGGGGCAGGTAGGTTTGAAAGTTGGTTATTTAAAAACACTTGAACAAATCTTGGATACATTAAGAATTGCTTTTTAGTATCCAAGTTCCTAATCATACCCTCAAATATCATCTTAGAAAAATTAAATTTTCTATCTGTAGCTAAGCAAATCAGTGCAGATGCAATATTTGTGGGAAATTGATCCCAAGAAGTACTTTTTGAACTAAGGCAGTGAATTATGGTATGAATTAGGTACTTCCATTGTGGGGAGAAGAGAGCTTTTTGAAAAGTAAGAATTGTAAGATCTCCCTCATACCCCATCAATTGAAGGTTTTCATAAATCTCTTGATTTGTGAGACAATCAATTCCATCCACATCATTAAATAGAAGATCTAGTCTAATAGATGCTTCAGAAATTGATACAATCTTGCCAGCAACTTTGGCTTTAATGTAACTAACATTATTGACTATTTTGGAAGTATTAGTGTTCCAAAACTGTTCAATAAGAGAAGTAGAGACAACAAGACTTACAGTGAGAGAGTAGTAAATTGAGCTTCATGTAAGGAAGTCCACTATCTTATGGAATTGAGCATTCCGTTCAGTTTTCTCCAAACAAGCAACCATATTATGCTTAGGGAAAGATACGAGAGTAGCCATGAAGAAGTAATTGATGATCGTCGGTGATTAGAGGGATTAAGGTTTGTGATATGAAAGCCGTAGGGATTAGAGGGTTTAGGGTGTGTAAATGTGTGTTTGAAACGATTTATATAGGTTTCAATTAAAAACCAGTGGCAAAGAATTCGCATTTTACACTTTGGCCTCCTAAAGCTACCCTATTTTCTAATGGTAAACTTAACAGTAGGTTATAAGGTTTGCCTGGCCAGTACTAAGTTGTTGGTCCTTGAGAACAAAATTCTTAGCCTACAGTATTAACCAAAACGGGCAGCACTAACTAACTTAGTACCATATGTAGCTCTCAATCCTTATTCCAAAGATCAGAATGAACCTCAACTAAGTATCATATCATCTAAACTCCATCTGCGAACCAATCTTTTTCCAAACTATACAATAAATCAACCTGCCATATTGCCTCCCCTAAACTAATGCAGCTATAGGTTGATCATTCTAATGTTAAAAATTAAGAAATTGAATCCGCTAACATCAAAAGTTTTGGTTAAAAGATCAGCCACATTATCATTAAAGTGAATCTTAAGCACCTGGATAAGCTTTTTCTCATAAGCATCCCTAATGAAGTGGTGCCTAATCTCAATATGCTTTGTTTTGGAGTGAAACACTAGATTCTTTACAATGCAGATTGTGCTTTCATTATCAATGTAGATCTTTGTGTTCATAAAATTAAACCCATAGTCTAACATTTGATTTTGAATCCACAATACTTGCCCACAGCAGTTGGTAGCAGCAACATACTCTGCCTCTGTAGTAGAAGTAGCCATGATTTTTTTTTCTTGCATTGCCATGAGATAAGTCTCCTGCCAAGAAATTGACAACCTCCTGTTGTGGATTTCCTGTCAAGATTTGCTCCAGCATAATCACTATCAGAATAGGCTTCTAAGTCAAATGATGACACTCTAGGATACCAAAGGCCCAGTTTGGGTTTGCCTTTGAGGTACCCTGTAACACCCCCAAATTGGGTCACAGCGGAATATGGTTCCGGGGCGTGTTACTTCATAGATCAATAACACAAGATATATATAGAATGACCAAAAAGTCGTTTGAAA
>BQNB010076186.1:2499-31232 GCA_026074375.1 Tanacetum coccineum | reverse complement strand
TGCTTATTACTAGTATTATTGTTATTTTGCTTTTGTTTGAGTCAAGCAAACCGCACACTCACATCAAATCCATATAGACACACACTTAGATTTTGCATTATATTTCTATTTTTCGCTTATTGAGTCATTGTCATTTATCTATATGTGAAATCACTACATAAATTAATCAAATGGACTACAAACGAACTAAAGAGTATCTACCTAGAGTCCATCGTACAAGACAAATAGATGAAGAACTTAGGGAGTCTTACCGCACTCTTGAAAAACGTCTCTTCCATGAAGGAAGAATCGTTACTCCATCTTTCATTTCTGAAAACAATATGCTTCCATTCTTTTAAGCTATAGGCCTCGAGCCTTTTCTTACTCTCAACGAACCCATATGTCCTAGATTTGTAGTTGAATTCTATCATATTCTTGAAGTCAAAAGAAATGAGGAGCAACGTCCTTACATTGAATTCAAGCTTGGTCAATTAGGATTTAAGCTAACTTTTTCTCAACTCTCTCGAATCCTTCAAACTCCATATGCTCTAGAAACCTTCTACACAAGCAAATGGTCACTAAATTATCTTGATGATCACCCCAATAGCAATTTCTTTAGCCCTAAACATGACCTCGTCAAAAAGACCATCACTACTCCTAGAACCACTCAAAATCAACTTCTAAGAGACTCTAACAAACTCTAATTTGACGACATTTATCCCAAGTTGAAAGTATGAGAACTTTTCTTTAGGGAAATTTTCTTTTGCTCCCTTGGAAAGAGAAATAAAGTAAATGCATGTACTGCATACATGCTTTACTATTTAACCATCAAAAGAAAGTTCAACTTCACTTTGATGCTTATTTATCAAATGGAGGAAGTAAAAAACAAGCAAGATGGTCCCATGTCATTTGCCATGCTTTTGACTCGTCTTTACAATCACATTCTCTAAATAAACCCTCAAGCCATTATCCTACTTGCTAGGTTCACATTCCATGTACATGTCATGGATCCTCTAGACATTTCAAGGAATCCTAGCTAGGAAAAGGGAAAGACGATTGTCTCTTCCTCGGTAATCTCCTCTTCCTCTTTATCGTCCAATGATAATGAAGCACCATCTTTTCTTAAGTTCTATGATGAACTATCCGACAGTGAGGATCTAACCAAAGCCCAACGTGAGAAGAGAGGAATGTTTAAATGCTTGAACCGCTATGTTGGCACCATCACCAAGTACTTGGAGAAACAAAAATGATCATGCTTGTGTTATGCCTATGTGTTCTGATGGTATGTGGTAATTTGCATCTTTAATTATGGATTCCATATTAGGATATTGATGAATTGAAAACTTTGATCTATGTATGTTGAAACTTCGTACCCACTTTATGTTTTATGGATTTGGTTATCGTATTAATGATTTGGTAGAAGATAATGATGCTTGCATGATAATTCATTTTGAGTGCAAAATGGTGTTTTGGTCGTTTTTGTTAAAACCTGCGACCCACGGATCCACCATATGGTAGATCCGTGGCTCACCAGTCCAGGCGCTAAAATTCGAATTTTCTTGATTTTTAACTTTTTCTACTTTATCTTATAACCATGCTATATGATACTATGTGGGATCTTAAACCTTAGGATATAACATGTTCTCCATATAATACAAGGACCATTATACAATCCACTTCACCATTTTCACCTTATAATCATCATCCTCAAACACCATTTTCTTCACACCTTCTCCACAATTCTCTCATACAATCTCACTAGTTCACCACCATGACTAGTTCATCCAAAACAAATTCACTAAACTTCAAAAGAAAAACCACAAGAATAAGTGTCAAGTATCCAAACTATGTTAATCTCACATCCTCAAGTGAGGAACAACCAAATGAGAGAACTCCTTCACCACCTTCTAGAAAGAAATCCCTCTCACCACCACAAAGCTCCATCAAAATCCATCTCTAGCAAGAGTGCACACTACACCTCATCATCATCACTAAGTGAATCTCCGACACCAACTCACGTTGCACCTCCACCAAAATTTCATTTTGTCATTCTGATAAAACAAGAACCTCAAGAACTTCCTCCACTACAAATATCACCAAATGATCCCTATGCTCAAACCATGAATAATTAGCCACCGGGCCCGTCTAATCCATCTCCACCACCACGTGTTTTATGACCACCTCTGGGTTTTCCAAATCCACCACCTAGATTTGAACCACTACCATCAACCCAACCTTTGTTTTTTAACATTAACAATAACACACCTCTCATCCACAAAAATGTGCCTCCACTTGAAAACATTCACCATCCACCACCAAATCTTTGAAATCAAGATTTTCCCAATCCTCCAAACATCTTGGATTTTGTTCATCTAAACGACATGCCTCACCTTCACAACATGTTTTGTCAATGTTGTAGCACCACAAGGCATGAAATCTAAATGCCTTGAAACCGTGTCAACTATATGTTCTCATACATTTGACACCACCTCGGCTCTTCATCACACTCACCTTCCTTTCCACATTAGCCGCATAGCAATCTCACCTCACCCCTCAGATTATATGGGAAAATGACATTTATCCCAAGATTTAGGGTCTTTAAGTGTTTTCTTTTTCTAGACTAAGATTATTGTATAACGGCTTTAACGCCAAATTTTATGTTTTATCTCTTATAATGGATTTAATATTATTTCATTTTGTTGTGTTGATGATGGATGTTTATATGTGTGCATATGTGGTTGTCATATACATTTGCTTGTCTACTAACTTTGTTTTGTAGCACGCATCCATAGCTCGATTCCTTGGTGCCCAAAGCAAGGAGGAGCACTTGCAACTTAGTCGTTATTTTTTACTTTGCATTCGTAACAAAGTGACTTAGCATTCGTCTAAAACAAGACTTGCAAGGACCACCTCTACAACACTTTTTGCTTCGACAAAAAAGGGGAGAAGATATGTAAACTCATCTACTAAATACTTATTTAGTAACTTTTATAAGCATGAGTTTATATTTTGTCATCATCAAAAAAGGAGAGATTGTTAATACAAATATTCAAGCAAAAACAATATTTATATTTAATGATCTTCATGTTTTGATAATAACAAATATAATGTCATACTACGTAAGAATTTACGTAAACAAGTTAGTTAGTCGAAAGTTTACTTGACGACAACAAATCACTTAAAGTACGAATATGACATTATTAAACATAGTTAATGACCAAAGAAAAATGTTATCATTTTCATAAACCCTTTCTAATCAAATGATTTAAGTTAACACATGATTAATTATAAGCTAGTTATATTAATCATGTAAGACAAAATAATATTAACCATAAGTGGAAACAATCTTTTTAAATCTTTTCAAATCTTCCCAAATCTAGAAATTCTTTTCTTATTGGTGATAAGAAATATTTTGTTCTAGAATAATCTAATAAATTAGTTTTATTAAGTACAAAACAATATTTTGTATAGATTTGGGGTTAATCATAAAATGACAAATGTTGTCCCAGCTCCACCCACGGATCCACCAAATACAAGGGACAGATCTAGGCAATGGTGGATCCGTGAGTCGCACTGACCAGCTGTCTGGGACATATTTGAATTTCAAAGGTTTTCTTAAAAATAGCAACCTTAAGCTTTCATTTTCAAACAACTCTTGACAAATATTTTTCACATACATCTTTTATCTTTTATATTCTTTGATAATTATATTTGTTAAATAATCCATTACAAGTGATCAACTATAACAACCCACAATTTTCATCAGTGTAATTATTCATCTATTATGTTTAATGGAACCATTTTCACTAAAATATTTTTGTTTTCATTCTATCCATTATGTAACGTAACTCACATTTACAAAGTAAACGAGCTCACGCAACTACCAATGCAAATTCCATCAACGTTTATATCAAGTAAACGTTATAATATGTCAAGCAATATGTTCTAAACTCCATTTTACCATACGTTATCTATTTAATGTACCTTTCATAACATTTAATATCTAACGGACTTTTTACATTAACGTTTATATCAAAACCTCAATTACATGTAATGTTTCCATTCAATTGAAATGTACAAACTTATAAGGCATGTGTACAAGTTATCAATGCATAAAATTCAAACTATGTTTCCTTCCAAAACCATTGTACAACTCCTTTAAGCCCAAAGTACAACCCAATATAGCACAACATTCAAACTCGCCATTTTCCCTCCAATTTTTATAGGAATTTCGTACCACTTCTTTAACATAAGTTACAAGCTTCTAAAGCACAACATTAAAACATCATTTCCCTCCAAATTCTAACCCTAACTCATCCTAAAAACCTAACCCTAACCCGAAAACCCTAAACCACCCGAAACTAGCTTAAACTAGTTTAAGACTAAATCCTAACCTAGCAACCACCCTCCACACATTTTCACCACCTTGCTTAGCACCTTGTCACCACCATACTAGCCTCCTTGTCACCACCTTGCACCCTTGCACTCCAAGCAAACCTCTTGTCACCTTCTTGGTGAACCGAACCCACACACCATCCTACACCTCTCCAAGCTAGTCTTAGCTCTCATTAGTCACTCCTAGCTAACCCTTGGACACCTCTCCTTCATAGCTTGGCCACTAATCCATACAAACTCGGCCACTACTCCTCTTCGTGCCGTATATAAACCCGAAACATGCACACCTCCTCAACTCACCATTTAAACTTAACACATACTCAAAACCATGATCTAGCTAAGTCTTAGAAGTGAAGAAAGGAAGCTTAAGTTATTTAGAAACCAAGGAACAAGAGAAGAAAGGTTCTTGATTCATCTCCAAGTCATTTCGACCCATTCCATCATTTTCGACCCATTTCATGTACTAGTAAGTCTTACTACTTGTTCTATAAGCTTTTGATATTTTATAGATCATATACTGCGTCTACGATATCAAGAGCCGCCATATGCTCTACCTGAGACTCTATTGGCTCCTGTTACTCACAATGATCCTAGAGATCAGTATGTTGCTGCAGTGATGTGCCACTACTCATGCTACTGCAACTGAATGATTCACCTACCCAGAAGGAGACTTCACCACCTGAGCCACAAGGATCTCCACCTCATGACTCTTAGTAGTTTAATTTTATTAGTAGCATCTTTTGTTTTGTAACCACTAAATGTAATCATTAGTTCAGTGAATTGATAACTTTTGGTTGTAATGATTATATGCGACATTTTGTGAAACAATGCACCTATGTATCAACTCTTTTTGGTAATGAATGATGACAATGGCTATCTTTTGATTTACTACTTGATGTTGTTGTGATTGTTGTTATTATTGGTTCACTTGTATATGATGCGATTATGTCATTATATAAATACTCATTGAGACTTTCTTTGTGTTGTGATAGAATCATGCCACCAAGACCAATGAACCAAGCTGCCATCGAGCGACTCATCACTGAAAGGGTCACTGCTGCTGTGGAGGCAGAGCGACAAAGGCAAGTAAATGCAAGGGGACAAGGAAACATTGCCAACGAAGCTGGGGGCCAAGGTGGGGCGCCAGCTGCTCGAGAATGTACCTTTTCGGGATTCATGAAATGCAACCCTACGGTCTTCCATGGACACGAGGGAGCTGTTGAGCTAAGTAGGTGGTTTGAGAAAACGGAGATGGTTTTTGGAATAAGTGAATGTGCCGAAGCGAGAAAAGTCAAATTTGCTGCTGCCACACTTCAAGGGCGTGCCTTGACGTGGTGGAATTCCCAGGTAGCAACGATGGGATTAGAAGCTGCAAATCAGATCGGTTGGACGGAGATGAGAAGGTTAATGACAGAGGAATTTTGCCCCATTGAGGAAGTGCAGCGAATGGAGCACGAACTGTGGAATTTGAAGGTCAAGGAGTTTGACATAACTGCTTATACCAAGCGCTTTCATGAGCTGGTAATATGCCGGAAATGGTCCCGAGTGAACGCAAGAAAATCGAAGCTTATATCCGGGGACTAACTGACAACATAAAGGGTACAGTTATTGGATCCAAACCCACTAGCCTGAATGAAGCTGTGCGGATGGCACATGCCCTGATGGAACAAAAAGCTCAAGCTCGAATAGAAAGGATTGCCGAGGGCAATAAAAGGAAATGGGAAAGTTCACAAGTATTATACAACGTAACAACAGAAAAAACAATAGGGACAACACCCGCCTATAACCAGCAAAACAATCAAGGACAGGGTAATGCTGCGAGCAATGAACCACCTCCCTGTGAGCAAGGGGGGTATGCTGGAAACAAAAAACCGCTCTGGAAATCGTGGTGGAAAGCATCACTATTGGGTATTGCAAGTTAGTATGTAGCAACTGTGGGAAAAGCCAGGCCACATGGCTCGTGATTGTAAGGGCAAAAGCGATAGAGATACGGGTGTAATGCGGACCAACCTGTGAGTGTTATGATGTGGAGAAAAGGGACACTCCAAGGAAACTATTGTCCGAAAGAAAAGGGATCACAAGTGAGGAAAGCTCGAGGTCGGGCATACGTGATTTGAGATGCTGAGAAACGCAAGGACCTAATGGGGTACGGGTACGTTTCTATCAACAACTCGTTATGCAAGCTTTGGAATTATTTTGACTCAGGATTTGTCAAATCTTCGTGAACACTAGTGTTTGTCCCTGATTGACATTCTCCAGTTAGGACTTAGACACTAGTCGGGAGTGGAATTGGTGATGGAAGGGTCGCTAGTACTAATACTATCCTAAGAGGGTGTACTTGAACATTTATTAAACCACTTATTTAAAATTGACCTTATGCCCATTGAGCTGGGAACTTTTGACGTAGTTATTGGGATGGATTGGTTAGTTGATCAAGACGCCGTTATTGTATGTGGCAAGAAGGTAGTACATATACCCGTCAAGAACAAGACGCTGATAGTTGAGGGCGACCGTGGTACGTCCCGATTGAAGATAATATCCTGCATTAAGGCCAACAAATACATCGAAAGAGGACATCAATTGTTCGTGGCACATGTAACCGAGAAGGAACCAAAGGAGAAACATTTGAAAGATGTACCGGTGATTCGAGATTTCCCCGAGGTGTTTCCTGATGACTTACCGGGACTCCCGCCGCCTCGGCAAGTGGAATTTAAGATTGAACTTGTACCGGGTGCTGCACCTGTTGCGCGCGCCCCGTACCGATTGGCACCTTCCGAGATGAAGGAATTAGCGGACCAATTGCAAGAGTTGTTAGAAAAAGGATTTATTCGCCCGAGCTCGTCGCCATGGGGAGCTCCAGTGTTATTCGTAAAGAAAAAGGATGGAACTTTCCGAATGTGTATCGATTACCGCGAATTAAACAAGTTGACGATCAAAAATCATTATCCTCTCCCGAGAATTGATGATTTATTCGATCAACTTCAGGGCTCAAGTGTGTATTCGAAGATCGACTTGCGAACGGGGTATCATCAACTCCGTATTAGAGAAGAAGACATCCCTATTACTGCCTTCAGAACTAGATACGGTCACTATGAATTCCAAGTGATGCCGTTCGGCTTAACCAATGCGCCTGCGGTGTTCATGGACCTAATGAATCGGGTGTGCAAACCGTACCTCGACAAGTTCGTGATCGTGTTTATCGATGATATACTTATTTACTCTAAGAACAAAGATGAACATAAGGAACACTAAAGGGCATTTCTGGAACTACTGAAGAAAGAGAAATTATATGCGAAATTCTCGAAGTGTGGGTTTGGCTCGTATATGTGCAATTTCTCGTAATGTGATCGATAGTTAAGCGTTCATGTGGATTCCTCAAAGATAGAGGCAATCAAGAAATGGGCTACGCCGACAACACCCAACTGAGGTAGGGCAATTTCTGGGGTTTGGCTGGTTATTACGGAGATTCATTGAAGGTTTCTCCTTAACTGTCCAAACCTCTTACCAAGTAACCAGAAAAAATAAGAAAGTATGGGGGGAATGGGTGCTTGAGGACGGAAGGGAAGCGTTCGAATTGGCTCAAGCAGAATACTGTGTTGTGCACCGATATTGGCCATTTGCCGGATGGATAGAAGCGCTTCGTTGTGTATTGCGATGATTCATTTAAGGCTTGGAGCTGTTTTGATGCAAAAGAGAAAAGGTTACTAGCATATGCATCCCGGCAATTAGTAAACTCAAGACGGAGAAACTACACGACCCATGACTTAGAAATGGGGGCTGTGGGTTTTGCAACTTTGGATGTGGAGACTTACTGTATGGGACAAGTGTGTAGTCTATACGGTTCTTATGAGCCTTAAATACTCCTCGATCAGAAAGAAGGTAAATATGAGACACGCGGTGGATCAAACTCTTGAGCGATTACGATTGCGAGATCCGTTACCATCCGGGCAAGGTCAAACGTAGTGGCTGACGCTTTGAGTCGAAAGGAAAAGGAACCAATAAGGGTTTAGAGCTTGGTATATGACAGTACTCTCAAATCGACGGGTCAAATCGTACGGCTATTTAGAGCAATGAAAAAGATAGAATGTGAAGCAGAAAATTTAGTGACGATTGATCAAGCAGATATTGATGTTGTTCTACGGAACCAGATATTATGATAAGGTATTTGGCTGCCACGATTTAGTGGATTGCAGAAATTTAATCATGCACGAATCCCATAATCCAATGTACTCTTATTCATCAGGATCCGACATGATGTATCAAGACAGGAGTAGCTGTACGCTCCTCGGTGGCCAAACATGAAGGCTGATATCGTACACCTTTGTTTGTAAATGTCTGGACCTGTGCTAAGGTTAATGCTGAACATCAAAAGACATCTGGTTTATCCAACTACCAGAAATTCCTGGTTTGGAAATGGGAGCGAAATAACCTTGGTTTTTATTTTGACCTTCCGAGGAACTCCACAAGTGGGTATGACTCTTATAGGGGGCATTGTTGATCGATTGACCAAATCGACACACTTCCTACCAGTAAAGACAACAGACAGTATGGAGAAACTCACTCTAGCTAACTGTATGGATCTTGTATGTCGACATTGGAGTGCCTATCTCGATCATATCGGACAAGGGTACAACAAGTTTGCCTCAAGATTTTGGCAGTCACTTCAAGGAGCCTTTGGAACACAACTCGATATGAGCACTGCATACCACCCGCAGACGGATGGCCAAAGCGAGAGAACAATACAAATGTTGGAAGATATGTTGCGAGCTTGCGTGATTGATTTTGGAGGTAGTTGGGATCGACATTTGCCTTTAGATCGATTCTTCATTTAACAATTAGTTATCACGCGAGTTTTTAGGCTGTCCACATTTTGATAAAAAGGGGGCCCACTGTATTGGGCGGAATGTAGGTCACGTGTTTGTTGGAGTGAGGTGGGAGATAGCCAACTCACAGGTCTAGAAATGATACAGAAAAATAGAAGATGGACAATTAAAATCGGTTGTTGACTGCTCGTAGCCGTCAGAAAAGCTACGCCGACGTGAGACGTAGACCGTTGGAATTTAACGTGGGAGATAAGGTTATGCTCAAGGTATCGCCTTGGAAGGGCGTGATTCGTTTTGGGAAGCGTGGGAAGTTGAGCCCACGATATATTGGGCCATTCAAAGTCTTAGAAAGAGTTGGTCCTGTAGATATAAGTTAGAGTTGCCAAGAGAACTTCAAAGGAATTCACAATCACTTCCATGTCTCGAATTTCTGAAGAAGTTGTTTTGTCAGATGAAGAAAGCCTGGTTCATCGCTTGATGAGATTAAACTTGTTGACAAGTTGCTTTTTATTGTGGAACCAATGGGAAATATAATAGATCGGAGGTGAAGCGACTGAAGCAAAGGCCGTTACCAATAGTCATGGTTCGTTGGAAACTAGCGTGAGGACCAGAATTTTACATAGGGAAAAGTGGGTCAACTGAGAACAAGTTTCCCCTCCAACAAACACTTTTCAAGCGGTCAAAGAACGGATAAGGCAAATCGAGCACCGGGACGGCGCTCCCTTAAGGAGGGAAGGATGTAAAATTCCGTAATTAAGGTCACCATATACTCTGAGGACTTTAATTAATTTTACAATTTAAGCTAATGTTATTAATTTTTCGTTTACCCGTTTTAGTTAGTTCTTATCGGTTTTAGCTTTGCGTAAGCCGTATTTAGAAAATCTATTCCGTCTTCACATCGTAAGTGATTTAATATTTCAATAATTTCCCGTATGATTATTATTTACACATATTTTCATTTTCCGTTTGATTTGCATTTACGTTAATTTCTTGCTAATAACTCGGTTTTTACCTTAAACCTTGCTTTTTCTTAATTAACCGTTTTACTTTATACTTAATTTTTAAAACTATTAAACTAAAATTCAAAAAAAATTTTTTGTTCCTCCCCAAGGCCCTAAAGCTCGGCTTCCCTATCCCCACTCATACCACATTTCATTTTTTCTACTAACTGTAACTCATACCTCTCTTTTCCCCACACATGCAACCTTTTCATTTTCACAAGATTTTCAAAAATTTTCTCTCCTTTCTCTTCTCCTTGCTTGCTGCCGTACACCACCTTGCCACCACCACCATCCTCACAAAATTTTCCTACTCCTTTTATCCACTATAACACCATCCCAAAGCCTCTTGCAAAGTTTGGTACAATTTCATGAAGATTTGAAGGTGTTTAGGGCTTGTTTTCTTAGGTTTTCTTGAGGGTTTTGATTGGGGTTTTGTTAGGAGAGTATTATCATCATTAGAAGAAGATTAGAAGCTTGTTAATCTAGTGGTCATTGGTTCGAATCAGCCCACACAAGAAAAGAGGGTGTTCTTGTTTGATTCTCTAGCCTAAATCTCTTTTTGTAAGCCCTAATCTTTCTTTTATTAATCTTATCTTTTTATTTCTTGTTTTCTTTAATTTTAATCCATGAAAATGGATGTTTAAGTTCTGAGAATATATATGTGATAATGTTCTTGAGAGTGTTTTAGATTAGTTATGGCATGGGGTTAGGTCTTAGATGAATTAAAATGATGTTTAAAAGGGTTTTAAATTGAAATATTGGGACTGTTTTGAAAACAGTAGCAAAACGTGTGATTTTCTAAAAATATTTGGCCTGGAGACTATGATTAAATTAAATGGCTGGAAAGATACATGTCTTAGCATCATAGGATAGTTGGATGCTCAACCAACTCCTTAGGATGAGTGAGTTATGGCCAAAACAAGAAGATAGGTCAAATCTGGACATGTGTTTGGAATACGAGTTAAACTCCAAATTTTTGCCATAAAATAATAGATCTTTTTAATTGGGTCAGTAGTAGACATCATAAGGAAACCATAGCCTTTGACCTCACCTTCATTGCTATCTTGGTTTGGGATTTATGGCCATTTTGGTAAAGGGTAAAAATTTTGCTAACTTCTTTTTTTATTTTGGACAACCAGGGGTTAATTGGTCTTTTCACATAGTTACGGAGACTTTGAAATTTTCAGACTAACTTTCCTGGGATACTAGACACAAATGATTCTTTCATGGTGTAAGCTCACATATAGAACATTTGTGAGCTAGGAGATATGAGTCCGTGAAGTTAAGTCAAATTCAGAAACCTAGTTTTTACGTCTAGTCTAAAAATTGTAAAACGTATAGTACACCGTGATAAATTAAAGTTAGATAGCGAAAAATCTTGGGAGATATTCATTTGCCTATAGACTAGGTCACATGCAATTTGGGTATTAAAAAGGATTGAGCGAAAAGTTCTAGTGACAATTCCATGTTATCTTGGAAAAAACTCTAATGAACACTTGTTTTAATTTTTAAGTATTATTACCTTTCTTACGGATTAATCGCGTCACGTTTTTAGGAGGTGCCTAGGAATCTCTTCCTGGCTCATTCTTGACTCATAATACTTCTGATCTTATTGCTACTTACGGTGAGTTCATAGCCTCGCCTTTCATACTTTTTAACTGTATGTATAAAAACCGCGAGGGAGATCATGCTTGTTAATAAATGAGAACATGAACTTTTTGGTATGCTGGATCAAGATATATGAGATTAATTGCATAAGTAGCTATTGCCAAAAGACCCTCTATTCATGAATCTGTTACTTACCCTATAATGGCGTATGCGCTATGTTACAAGTACAATTAGATAATATTGGGTTTGGACAGCCCTGTCTGGGGGGAGAATCATTCCTTTGTGCATCCAGTCAAAGGGCAATTTGTATGTTGGATAGTAGGGTATAAGGCTAATAATCCTAGTTTTGGGGCATCAAGAATTTACTCATACAATGTTAAGGCGTTAACGTCAGGGCTTCAGTGGTCATGAGCTTATTGCAATAGAAAACTGATTAATGGCTTGTCCGTACAAGAAGCTTCACACGTTGACAAAAAACTTGTGTTCTTCTTTTTTTCTCTTACAAACTCTATGGATTCACTCAACATTTTTGTTGACTTTTTAAGCATGTTTATCTCAGGTAATCAAGGGTGAAGGATGCTGTGTACGAGGAGTCTGCGCTAATCGTTTTTACGAACTGTATTTTTTTACCATTTGAGAAACTTAATTAATCAATGTTTTGGAAACTTTGTTATGAAATTTGGTAAACTATTCTTGGGGCGTTTGTTATATTACTTCTGATAATTTCTTTAAATGGCACATGTTTTTAAAACGGCCTCTTTTCGAGTCGTTTTTATATCTTTATGCAATTGTAAACTATGAATTAATCACCAAGGTTGTATATTCCGCTGGTGATAATTTGGGGGTGTTAAAGAATCCTAGCAAGGAAAAGGGAAAGACGATTGTCTCTTCCTTGGTAATCTCCTCTTCCTCTTCATCGTCCAATGATAATGAAGCACCATCTTTTCTCAAGTTCTATGATGAACTATCCGACAGTGAGGATCTAACCAAAGCCAACGTGAGAAGAGAGGAATGTTTAAATGCTTGAACCGCTATGTTGGCACCATAACCAAGTACTTGGAGTAACAAATTGATCATGATTGTGGTTATGCCTATGTGTACTGATGTACGTGGTAATTTGCATCTTTAATTATGGTTTCCTTATTAGGATATGATGAATTGAAATCTTTGATCTATGTATGTGGAAACTTCGTACACACTTTTTGTTTTATGGATTTTGGTTTATTCGTATTAATGATTGTTGAAGCATATTGATGCTTGCATGATTAATTCGGTTCGGAGCTGCCAAAATGATTGTTCTGGGCGTTTTGGTTAAAACCTGCGATCCACGGATCCACCATATGGTAGATCCGTGGCTCACCAGTCCAGGTGCTAAAATTCGAATTTTCTTGATTTTTAACTTTTTCTACTTTATCTTATAACCATGCTATATGATACTATTTGAGATCTAAATAAACCTTGGATATAAACATGTTATACATATTATCCATGGACCATTATACTATCCACTTCTCCATCTTTCACCTTCATAATCATCATCACTCATATACACCATGTTCTTCACACCTTTCTCCACAATTCTCTACATATCATTCTTTCCAAAGTAGTTCACACCATGACTAGTCATATCCAAAACAAAATTCACTAAACTTCCAAAGAATAAATCCACAAGATTAAGTGCAATAGTATCCAAATATGTTTAAAATCACACATCCTAAGTGAGGATACAACCACATGAGTGAACTACTTCACCCACATTCTAGAAAAGAAATCCGCTTCACCACCACATGCTCCATAAATATCTCATCTCTAGGAAGATGTGCAACACTTATACATCATCATCATCACTTAAGGGTTCTTGACACCAACTCAGTTGCACCTACACCAAAATTCATTTTTTCATTTCTGATTAAACTCTATCCTCTAGATCTTTCTCCACTACACAAATATCACAAATGATCCTATGCTCAAACCATGAATAATTAGACACGGGGACCAGTTTAATCCCATCTCCACCACACGTGTTTTAAAAAAATTTAAATAATTTACCACTTAAAACAAACCTTTAAATTAAGTCGTACCACCTATCGGTTTTCAAAATCCCACCTAGATTTTGAACCACTACCATCAACACACCTTTGTTTTGTTAACATTAACACTAACACTCTCCATCCACAACTATGTGCCTCCACTTGAAAACATTCACCATTCTCATCCACCACTAAAATTCTTTGAAATCACAGATTTTCCCAATCTCCAAACATCTGGATTTTGTTAATTCTATACGACTTGCCTCACTTCACTACATGTTTTGTCTACTATGTTGTAGCACCACATGGCATGAAATCTAATGACTTGAAACCGTGTCAACTATATGTTCTTATACATTCGACACCACCTTGGCTCTTCATCACACACACCTTACTTTCCACATTAGCCGCAAAGCAATCTTACCTCACCCCTCGGATTATATGGGAAAATGATATTTATCCCAAGATTTAGGGTCTTTAAGTGTTTTCTTTTTCTAGACTAAGATTATTGTATAACGGCTTTAACGCCAAATTTTATGTTTTATCCCTTATAATGGATTTAACATTATTTCATTTTGTTGTGTTGATGATGAATGTTTATATGTGTGCATATGTGGTTGTCATATATATATTTGCTTGTCTACTAACTTTGTTTTGTAGCACGCATCCATAGCTCGATTCCTTGGTGCCCTAAGCAAGGGGGAGCACTTGCAACTTAGTCGTTATTTTTTTTTACTTTGCATTCGTAACAAAGTGACTTAGCATTCGTAAAAAACAAGACGTGCAAGGACCGCCTCTACAACACTTTTTGCTTCGACAAAAAAGGGGAGAAGATATGTAAAATCATCTATAACATACTTAGTTAGTAAATTTTATAAGCATGAGTTTATATTTTTTCATCATCAAAAAGGGGACATTGTTAATACAATTATTCTCGCAAAAACAATTTATTTATGATGTAATGATCTTCATGTTTTGATAATAACAAATATAATGTCATACTACGTAAAAATTTACGTAAACAAATTACTTAGTCGAAAGTTTACTTGACGACAACAAATCACTTAAAGTATGAATATGACATTATTAAACATAGTTAATGACCAAAGAAAAATGTTATCATTTGCATAAACCCTTCTAATCAAATGATTTAAGTTAACACATGATTAATTAATAGCTAGTTTATTAACTCATGTAAGACAAAATAATATTAAACCAATAATGGAAAACAATATTTTTAATCTTTTCAAATCTTCAAATTTAGTAAAATCTATTCTTATTGGTGATAAGAAATATTTTGTTCTAGAAGAATCTAATAAATTAGTTTTATTAAGTACAAAACAATATTTTGTATAGATTTAGGGTTAATCATAAAATGACAAATGTTGTCCCAGCTCCACCCACGGATCCACCAAATACAAGGGACGAATCTAGGCCATATGGTGGATCCGTGAGTCGCACGGACCAGCTGTCTGGGACAGATTTGAATTTCAAAGGTTTGCTTATAAATAGCAACCTTAAGCTTTCATTTTCAAACAACTATTGACAAATATTTTTCACATACATCTTTTATCTTTTATATTCTTTGATCATTATATTTGTTAAATAATCCATTACAAGTGATCAACTACTTTTTTTTTTTTTTTTTTTTTTGTAACAACTTCTACAATTTCATCATTGTATTTATTCATATATTAGGTTTAATAGAAACCTTTTTCACTAAAATTTTTTTGTTTTCAATTCTATCCATTATGTAACTTACTTTACATTTACAAAGAAAACGAGTCACACTAACTACCAATGCAAATTCATCAACTTTATATCAAGTTAAACGTTTAATATGTCAAGCAATTTGTCTAAACTCTTTTTACCATTTACGTTATCTATTTAATGTTCCTTTCATAACAGTTATTATAAATCGGATTTATACATTAAGGGATTATATCAAAACCGCGATTCTTGTAACAGTTCCATTCTATTGAAATGTACAAACTTATAAGGGTGTGTACATAGTTATCAATGACATAAAAATTTAACTATGTTTCCTCGCCAAATCCATGGACATCTCCTTTAAGCCTAAAGTACAACCCAATATAGCACAACATTCAAACTCGCCATTTTCCTTCCAATTTTTATAGGAATTTCGTACCACTTCTTTAACACAAGTTACAAGCTTCCAAAGCACAACATTTAAACATCATTTCCCTCCAAAATCTAACCCTACCATTAATTGATTCTTATGTGGACTACCTTAATTAACCACAAATGTACAACATCCTTATTTGCACTATCATTAAAAACAGGCATTAAAAATATTCATCAGTTTCCATTAACATTATAATATTAAAAAAATGCATTCATAAACCTACCATTAAATTGATTTCTTCTTCTACAATTTCTTTATTTAGTTTACTATTCATGCTGAATAATCGGTTTCAGATTTAATATTCCAAAGTGCAATCATAAACTACCATTAATTGATTTTCACTTCTTCTTACTTCTTCTACAATCAGTTACAATTTCAATATTATAATCTGGTTTCAATTAACTTTATAATATTCAAAACGCATTCAAAACCTATCATTAATTGATTCATTCTTCTTCTACACTTTTCTACAATCAGTTACAATTCCATATTAATAACCAATCTTTCTTTTAACACCATATTAGCAATCTCTCTCTATCACTGGGATTCAAAAAAAATATGATATATGAACATATTCGAAATACGTATCCATGTATATTACATGTTGTTGTGATTTGGATTAGGTTGTAACTAAATTTTTTCTTACTTTTTTTTTGTTAGACTTCTTAGGTCCATCTATAGTGATTCGCATTTAGCCTTGATTCGCAGCAAATTACTCTATGTTAACTTTAGTTGTATGAAATCCATTTGATTTATATTATTTACGATTATTTTTATGTTTATGGTGTAAACCTAATAATTTAATTCAAATTGATCTTTGATTGACACCTATCTACTTTGATGTGTTTGTTTTAAATCAAATCAATATAATTTGGTTTCGTAATATCTTATATCTATATCTTTCTATATAGATTACTATGTAATAAATTAAAATAAGCTTTTTTACAACTTTCAAAGCATAAGGAATTAATTATCCCAGTAAATTTTCTTATGTGGTCTACCTTATTTTACCATAAATGTATAAACAATATTTGCACCATCAATCAAACCATGCATTAAGTTCTTCATCGATTTCAAATTATTTTTTATAATATTTAAAAAACGCATTTCATACCTTCATTAACTTTTTTTCTTTTCTTAAACTCTTCTTCAATCAGTTACAATTCATATTATATATATCGGTTTATTATTACATTATAATATTTAAAGATTTAAAAACTCTACCATTAATGGATTCTTCTTCTACACGCTTCCACAATCAGTTACAAATTGCATATTAATAATCGGTGTCATTTAACATTATAATATTCAAAAATGCATTCATAAACCTATTCATTTAATTGATTATTCTTCAACAAATCTATTTTAAACCAATCTCTCTTTAACAGTAATAATACAGACATTTCCATATTTATAAAAAATCTCTTTTTAACCCTATTGAAACCAATCTCTCTCGAATACACTGATTCAAATAACTATTATATTAAGCAACATATTCAATCGTACATGTATTACATGCTGTTATGATTTGGATATAGGTTGAACTAATTTTATTCTTACTTTTTATTTTGCAGACTTCATAGGTCAATCTATTGTGATTCGCATAGCCTTGATTCGAGCAAATATGGGCGATTTTCTGTAACGGGTAATATGGGTAATTTTATATACCGGGTTGATATGGGTGATTGAGTAAATAGTCAGGTAACACCATATTGCACCGTTCTTTTATTTGTCAATTCAAATAATCCGCCACTTTCAATTACATCAATCGCTGTTTAATTTTTAAAACACATTCAAAAACCTTCCCAACATTTGATCTTCTTTACACTCTTTGGTTTTTACAACCTTTAAAAGAACATGCTTTAATTACCACCAATTAGATTAATCATTAGGGATTCCTTAACTACACAATTTAAATCATCTCTCTTCTAACACTGATTAAAAAACAAATACATAAGAAACTCGAGTCATTCGTACATGTTACATGTTGTTTTGATTTGGATTTAGGTTAAACTAATTTTATTCACTTTTCTTTTTGCAGAATCATAGTCATCTACTGTTGATTACATAACCTCGATTCAAACAAATACTCTATGTAAGCTTCAATTGTGTTAAAATCTTATTGATTTATACTGTTGTGTTACTTTCAGTCTACCATTAGATTTTTCTATTGTGGGATATCGATTTCTAATGGTATAACCCTCATATGTGTCTCTTTTATAACTTGTTTTGTGTAACGCGGCAATTGGGCGATTTATTGTAATAGGTTGAGGGTATTTTGTTAGGTTGATTTGGGTAATATTGTGTTATGAGTTGATATGGGTGACTTTTTATGTGAATAGTCAAGGTAACGACCATTTGCACCGTTCTTTTTTTTGGTTAAAATTCTCCTAATTATGTTATCTTACTATCACTCATTTTAGGAACATGATTTACGTAAATTACCTTATTCATTGGACTGCAAAAAACGAAACGACAGAGAGGTTTTGAAGATGTAAATGACAAATTCTTATACATGCGGCTCACCAGGTAACATCTATTATCGATTTTACTTATCCAAACAGTTTAGATAACATAAATGATCTGTCATATATCTAAGAAAAGGCCATTCTTGCTCAAACGAATGAAGTTGTGGACACTTTAAACGATATGTGTTGGTGAATTTTTCAATGGCTTACTTAAGTTGCGACTATCATAGATAAAAATGAAGTGGCGCCAGCCATGATTCAAATCCATTTTCTCATCAGAATTATCTTATTGATTAATAATCTTCTCAGGGTGTTCCAAACCACACACTTGCGTTAAAAGTATTAAAAGTAAGAGTCCTGATAATGTTATTGAGAAATATTAATAAAGCAACTGATTAAAGTTATAACGTGTTCAAAACCACAGACTTGCGTTAAAAGTATGACATTTATTTATTTAATTGTTACAAACTCAAATGTTTATCTAATAATGCACTTATTATCTGATTATTTCTTTCATATATTAACGAAACATGTTTACCTTCAATGTTTTTCTTACATTATTTATGAATGTAACTTCTTACAAAATAAGTTCTTACTTATTTAACTACTTAATAGATTATTTCTTCTACACTTCCCGTGAATCCACAGGTCTATAAGCTAGTTTAATATAAAACGGACTTTATACATTAACATTTATATCAAAACCTCGATTACATGTAACGTTTCCATTCAATTGAAATGTACAAACTTATAAGGCATGTGTACAAGTTATCAATGCATAAAATTCAAACTATGTTTCCCTCCAAAACCATTGTACAACTCCTTTAAGCCTAAAGTACAACCCAATATAGCACAACATTCAAACTCGCCATTTTCCCTCTAATTTTTATAGGAATTTTGTACCACTTCTTTAACACAAGTTATAAGCTTCCAAAGCACAACATTTAAACATCATTTCCCTCTAAATTCTAACCCTAACTCATCCTAAAAACCTAACCCTAACTCGAAAACCCTAAACCACCCGAAACTAGCTTAAACTGGTTTAAGACTAAATCCTAACCTAGTAACCACCCTCCACACCTTTTCACCACCTTGCTTAGCACCTTGTCACCACCATGCTAGCCTCCTTGTCACCACCTTTGTAACACCCCAATTCTTACATATAGCAGCGGAAGCTAATCTGGGGTATTATTTCAAGGTACAACAGTCATAATCATAGAAAACGAATCAAAAAGAGTCGTTTATGAAAATAAGTTATCATTTCATTATTTCTTCAGATGTTTTTTTACAAATGGAGAGGTTCCCAAAATCTATACAATAAAGTTTGAATGATAACGGTTTTTCCATCGTTATGTCCTCGCCACTCCGTGCCATTAGTTACCTGAGATAAAACATGCTAAAAAGTCAACACAAAGGTTGAGTGAAATCCATAGGTTTAAGTAATATAATTTGAATGCAAATGCGATATTTGGGTTACGTTGATATACACCCAGTATTGAAAACATAATTTAGTATTGCCATTAGCTCATGAATCCGATGCCTTAGGTTATAATGATAATATTGCCCCTGCGGGCACCTTTGCCAAAATACCCGCATAATTTCTAATGATGTGCAATTGGTTATCGTTACTGGATACACCAACGGGGAGTCCAGCCCAAATAGATCTATTCACATCATTCGCGCTTACTACGTAGAGTAATTAACGGTTCATGATTTTGGGGTATTAAAAGGCAAAGTAGTTACTTAGGCAATAGTAAATTGAATAGCATGTAGAAATAATTGCATTCATGTTTATAGCATGTATCTCCTCGCGGGTTTATAAAAAGATTGAAATGCGAGGCTATGAATTCACCTGAACAGTTATAGGGAAATTGATAAGCTAATGTTGTAAATTTTTAGGGAATGCAAGTAACGGCTCAAACAGGCAATCCACAGACAAACTGGGTTAATATATGGCAAGTTTTTTTTGTCCTTTAGTTTGATTGTAGATATTATGTTTTCTGGTAATCGATGTTGGTCTTGATATAATAAATTATCTAACACGTTTCGGGCCATCATAGTTTGATGTCATTCAGTAAACGTTTGTGGAGCTAAGGCACTTTAAAATCGTAAACCTCTAACATCTCAGGACAAAAAAACGTTATACCAAGATAATACTTCTAAAGATGAAGCTACCTAGTATTGTGGTATGATATGGATTGGACATGATTTTTGATAGCACATCGATGCATGAATTGATTTTAGGATTAGAAATAAGAGTTTTAGCATTTTTTTCAATATCTGGAGATGGTAAGCAGATGGAGCGTTAATTAAGTTATGTCTGGTATGTTTTGATATGATTTTATACTTTTTCAAAATGTTACATTTTAGACCCTAGGGTTGGAAAACTGCAAAGTTGGGACCCCTCTGGGGGGTTGCATTTTTACGAACTTTGGTCTTAACTTTTATTAATATTCCAAGAAAACCTTATACTTTAAAAAGTGAACATATATGACCCCTATAGTTATAACTTTGATAAAATGACAGTTTAGTCCTTTAGTTATAGTTCTGAAATTTATGATATATCACCTGAGTAGGCGTGTTAAAACGGAACAAAACTGATGTAGCGAAATAAAACAAGATAAATAAATTTGGATCTGTTGATTCTACGAATACCAGAAACAATCTTTCAACTATCGTTGATTCAAAAGAATACCGATAATCAGGCAAACTCCAACAATCGTTGATTCAAACGAATACCGATTATTAAGAGAATCTTAGCAAACCGCCAAGAACAAAGCAAAGCTTTTATTATTAAAACTCAAAGATATATCCTAATACAAAGAAAAGACTCTATATTTATAGGAAAACTAGAATCAATCTAAATAAAGATTGATTTGACTTTCCTAATCCTAAATTTATAATTGATTAGAAATTAAATACTTTCCTAATCAATGTTTATTGCCAAACAAAAAAACTTAAATAAAGTTAAAGAAAGTCAATGTTTTGACTTTGACTATGCATCACGAAACTTCTAGGCCTTTTCCTTCACACGGTCTTGTGCCTTTAGAAACAAAAGGGCTCGTTCTTCAACACTTATCTCTTTTATCTACTACATCAGTTGGTTATCTTGTTTTTTTCACTACATCAGTTGGTATCAGAGCCGAAGTTCCTGTTAAGATGCCTCCAAGGAAGAATAAAACGGTAACAACTGATGTAGCGTGATAAAACGGTAACAAACTGATGTAGCGAAATAAAACAAGATAAATAAATTGGATCTGTTGATTCTACGAATACCCAGAAACAATCTTTCAACTATCGTTGATTCAAAAGAATACCGATAATTAAGCAAACTCCAACAACCGTTGATTCAAACGAATACCGATTATTAAGAGAATCTTAGCAAACCGCCAAGAACAAAGCAAAGCTTTTATGATGTAATAACTTCAATGATTTATCCAAACAAGAAAAGACTCTATATTTATAGGAAAACTAGAATCAATCTAAATAAAGATTGATTTGACTTTCCTAATCCTAAATTTATAATTGATTAGAAATTAAATACTTTCCTAATCAATGTTTATTGCCAAACAAAAAAACTTAAATAAAGTTAAAGAAAGTCAATGTTTTGACTTTGACTATGCATCACGAAACTTCTAGGCCTTTTCCTTCACACGGTCTTGTGCCTTTAGAAACAAAAGGGCTTGTTCTTTAACACTTAGGCCTGCATCAATACCCCTTGCATGGATTATAATTACAAAACATGTCCAAATTGCCATGCAAGCTTAATTTAACATTTCAATAGTCATTTATAAGTTATAATAAACTAAAATATGAAGATTTAACACAACATAAGTTTAATTTAACGATTCGTTAAGCTAAAAGGTAAAACGGGTCAAATTAGGGTTTCAAAATGAAAACGCGCGGGTTTTAAGGTCAAATTCTCTTATAACTTATCAAAGTACTTATTTTAACATTATAATAGCTTATTAGGATTGATTATAACAAAAGTTTATAGTTTTAGCCCATAGTTTAAGTAAAAACATGAAATTAGGGTTTCGGGTGTACGGTTTTGGATCAAAAAGGCATAACACTTAGGTTTTTGAGTTCAAAGCTTTATATTATGATTTTAGCAAGATCATATGAACATTATAACGTTACATGAGCAGAATATAAGCTTAGAGAACCTGGTTTGAGCTTATAGCTTGGAAACGGGTCAGAATCGGGACTTTCGGCTTCGTACGCCTAGAACAACGACTCCCGGGCTTCGTTTCTTGGTTTCTTTTGCTTCCTTTCTGTACTTGAGACTTCTTAAGATCTATTAGAATTCATATTGAGCAAGGAGTTGCTACTATGAAGGGTTATAGAGGAGGAAGTGGGGGATGAAGAAAAATGAACAAGGATGGCTTCTATTTATACTTGTACAAGTTCAAGAGGAGTAAGCAAGGCCTCATTTCTGATCTAGACACATGTACAAGCTAGTATGAGATGTGTTAAGGCTAGAAAATGAGGAGTGGAAGGTCTAGGAGTAGCTTAGATGTGTTGGATGACCTCTCTTGCTGCCGCGGCTGGATAGGACAAAAACATGCACATGGTGCCTTCATTCTTGACTTTGGATAAGTCAAAGCTGCTTAGTAAGCTGCTACAAAGAGTCTAGAAGAGTTCTTGGGTGGTCATTTGCACATGGTAGCATTTTAAATGGGTCAAAATGAAGTTAGAAAGGGTGCGGGTCAGATTTGGGCTTGACGTGATGTTCAAGGGTCTTTCCAAGGTACATTGTGTTTATAATGATTAAGGATAGATGAAATAGGTTGTTAAGGTCTGGTATTAAAGTAATTAGCAAAGATTAGCAATTGGTTTGGGTTATAACGGAGTAGAAATTGAGAAACGGAGGTCATGGTTCAAATAGGGTCATTTTAGGTTTTCTTGACTTTCTGTGCTTATATTTTGATACTCTTGATTAGAAATGATGGAATACAAAAATCCTAGGGCTTTAGATAAAGTACTTATCGATGAAAGTTTGGGTCGTTGGTTTAAGTTAAAATGGGTAGGAAAATGAGGAATGGGCTAAGTCACCAATTTGGGCACAATTAGGGTTTTCTGGATTCGTTAAGGGTTTTCTAGGCTTTGATATCTTGCTCATTGCCAAGTATTCGAATTGAAATGATTTGTAAATTCATTGTATGAGTTGACAATGGCCCTTGGTTGGTTATTTGGGTTTAGAATGGTTTTAAAACTAGTAAACGGTTGTTAAATGAACCAATTGGTACATTAGGGTTTCTAGGATTATGTGTTACGTACAAGTGAAAAGTAATGATGAAATATGATTGAATAGGATTGATTGATGTAAATAAGCTTTTATCAAACTTATTTGAGTGTTGGTTTGGGTTGAACAATGGATAATATGCAAAGGGAAACAGGTCATGGTTTAGAAACTAGCTCGGTTTTAGGGTTTAGGGTTTTGAATTAGGGTTTTGAGTGTAAAAAGATGTATGAAAGCTTATGAATAGAATATTTAGGGTTTACATCTTGTAAAATGAGTGTAGTAGCTTGAACATAAGTGATAGTGAAGAAATGAGGATGAAAACGGAGGTAAAATGGCTATTTTAGGGATTGAGCTTAATGATTTATGCATTGAGCTTTTAAGGACTTGTACTTTGATTTAAAGAGGTTATATATTTCAGATGAGATGTTATATTACTTGTACATATGCTTTAGTAGCTTGTGCATTCACTTTAGGGGTTAACCCTTCCATGAGATTAGGGTTTAGGGCATCCGATAATGGTTTAAAGCCCATTTTGATATGATGTTGCAAATGGTACCTTTTAGGAATATTGTACCTTGTAATAATGATATTATGATATTGACTTGATATGTTATGATGTTTGCTTGACATATATGAAGATAGGATTGCCATACGTAGGTTGTCTGAGTCCGTTAACTTGAGTTATGCAGGTTATATTGCATATTGAGATATTGGCAAAGTAATGTATGTAAAAAGCAAATAAAATTTACATGAAAAAGGTGAGTTCATTTATAACTGATAGATTGTACATATCTAATCTAAATAGATGGATATTACTTTATGGTAACTGGATGGGTTGTTATTGTCTCCACCCTTACAGGAAATCTCGTCCCGATATGTTAATTTGAACTTGAAGTGTTGATGAAAATAGATGAGGATATTTGCACGAATTTTTGTCATTCATGTTCCCATGTAAATTCTGGTCCTCTTTTAGAGTTTCATCGTACTTTGATTATAGGAATACGATTCTCTTGAGTTGACTTGATCTCACAGTCCATTACTTCCTCTGGTTCTTTACAAAGTTGGGCTTGTCGACGACGTTGAAGGTCTTTCATTGGAATAACGAGAGATGTCGGTTTTTTTCTTTTTTCTTTTTTGTGCGATTAGCACTTCTTGAGATAGAAAAACGTGGTAAGTATTGTGGATATCTACTAGCTCTTTAGGAAGCTCTAGTTTGTATGCCACTCGGGATAATTCGTTCAAGATTTTGTAATTGGTACCATGTATCAGTGGATTAAGCTTTCCTCATTGTCCGAATCGAAAGAACCCTTGCGAGGTGTACTTTCAAACATGACAAGATCGCAACTGATAATTCTAAGGCTTTGCCTTACATTGGGTAACTTTCTTTGTCGATTCTCTTGCAGCTTGCAAGTGTTGACGAATTTGTACGATCTTTTTAGTGGTTTCTTGAATTATTTCTGGTCCCGTAAGTTGAGAATCTCCAACTTCAGTCCAGCAAACAGGTGATCTACACTTTCGTCCATAAAGTGCTTCGAACGGTGCTGCCTTGATACTGGCATGATAACTGTTGTTGTACGAAAATTCTACCAATGGTAAATGTTTATCCCATCCTTTTCCGAAATCTATGACACAAGCTCGTAGCATGTCTTCGAGTGTTTGGATGGTTCTTTCACTTTGTCCATCGGTTTCAGGGTGATATGCTGTACTCATGTCTAGTTGAGTACCTAAAGCATTTTGTAGTGATTGCCAGAATCTGGATGTGAAATGACTGTCACGATCCGAGATGATAGAGATTGGTACGCCATGTCGAGAGACTATTTCTTTGATGTATAATCTCGTAAGAGTTTCCATACTATCAGTCGCTCGAATGGGAATGAAATGCGCTGATTTGGTAAGACGATCGACAATGACCCAGATGGCATCATGTCCGGTTGAGGTTTTGGGTAGCTTTGTGACGAAATCCATTGTTATCCTTTCCCATTTCCACATAGGAATTTCCGGTTGTACCAATAAGCCGGATGGCTTTTGACATTCTGCTTTAACTCTAGAACATGTCAAACACTTGCTAACATATTCTGCGATGATTGCCTTCATGTTAGGCCACCAATAGAGTTTCTTTATATCATGGTACATCTTATCAGACCCCGGGTGAATAGAATATTTGGATTTATGAGACTCGTGCATGATTAAGTCTCTTAAACCGCCAAAAAGTGGTAACCAGCTTCGGTTTTTGATACAACGAGTTCCATTAGGACAAATTTCAAATGATTTGTCCATTCCTCGTAGGTTTTCGTTTTTGACATTTTCTTCTTTGAGGGCTTCATTTTGGGCTTCGAGGATTTGAGATGGTAATTTTGGATGAACGGTTAAGATTAATGCTCTGACTCGGAGGGGTTTGATTCGTTTCTTTCGACTTAAGGCATCTGCCACTTACATTTTTCCTTTCGGGTGATAACAAAATTTCACAATCATAATCTGCGAGTAGTTCTAACCATACGGTGTTGCCTCCTTTCAATTCTTTTTTGACGAAGATATGTTGAGGCTTTTGTGATCAGTGAAAACTGTACACTTTGTACTGTATAGATAATGTCTCTAGATTTTAATAGCGAATATTACTGATCCTAATTCGAGATCGTGAGTAGTATAGTTTTCTTCATGAGGTTTGAGTTGTCGAGATGTATAAGCAATGACTTTTTCTTGTTGCATTAGTACAGTCCTAACCCTTGAATGTGATAGATCACAGTAAACAACAAAATTATCGTTTCTTCTGGTAAATTGCTAATATTGGTGCTTCAACAGAAGTTTTTGTTTAAGGAGTTGAAAGCTGTTTCACTTGGTTCTTTCGCCCAGATTTAACTCTTGTTTTTCTAGGTTATTTAGTCAAAGGCTTTGAAATATTTGAAAAACTTCGATAAATCTTCGAATAATAGCGGTGTAGTCTAAGAATTGACGTATACTTCTGTAGGTGTAGTGGGAGTGTCCAATTCTTTAAACCGCTTCGATCTTGGCAGGGTCAAGATGAAGTCCTTGACTATCCAATGAGATGACCAAGAAAATGCATGATAAGTATCCAGAAAATCACATTTAGAGTAACTTGGCATACAATTAATCTTTTGGAGTTAATTCCAAGTTTATTTTGAGATGCTCTTGCATGTTCTCTCTTGTTACTTGAATTAGATTAGTTTATCATTGATGAACACAATTACACAACTTATCCATATAAGGTTTACATAACACGATTCAGGAGATCCATGAATACAGCTGGGCTATTTGTTAACCAAACGGATGTCTGAAAATTCATTGTGTTCCGTATCTCGTTCTGATGGCGGTCTTAGGAATATCTCCTTCCCTTACTCTCAGTTGATGATAACCTGATCTTAAGTCGATTTTTGAGTAAACGCTTGAACCTTGAAGTTGATCGAATAAGTCATCGATCCTGGGCAATGGGTAACGATTCTTTATAGTAAGTTTATTCAACTCTCGGTAATCGATACACATTCTAAAAGATCCGTCTTTCTTTTTAACAAATAAGACAGGAGCTCCCCAAGGCGATGTACTTGGTCGAATGAAACCTCGGTCGGTTAGTTCTTGAAGTTGGTTAGATAACTCCTGCATTTCTGAAGGAGCTAATCTATAAGGTGTTCGAGCTACAGGTGCTGCTCTGGGGATTAAGTCGATTTGGAATTCTACTTGGCGAACGGGAGGGATACCAGGTAGATTTTCAGGAAAGACATCTGGAAATTCTTTGACCACGGGAATGTCTTCGAGTCTTTTCTCGTCTGCTTTCTTCTCCATAACTTGGATCATAAAAACTTGACAACCTCAGGATATATACTTTTCGGTTTTTATACTGTTATGAAGTTTTTTAAAAAATATCGAGTATTTACTTTGATCTCCTCGAATGATTAGATAGTTTCTACCGTCGATAGGGAATGTGAACACTTTCTCGTCACAGAGAATTTGGCACGAACTATTTGGGTAGCCTGTCCATACCAATGACTACGTTGAATAACTACCAAGTTTAATGGCATGAGATCGATTCCAAAGGTTGATTTAGCAAGTTGGAGTGCAGCCTTTTATAACAGTGTTTGTGGCTTGCTAGTTTCGTCAGTGATACGCTTTAAAATATACACTAATATATAAACACAAGAGCTATTAAGGATAATTCCTAAGGATAAATTTCATTCTTTAAAATTATATATAATATATAATATACGTATATTTACCGGAAAGTGTGATTTCCCGTGTCGTTTTCCCAACGATTTGAGAAATTGAAACCTCGCTTGATATTGGATACTGATTTGAATGGGTTCAAAGATTGATTGGGTTTTCTATAACTACTAATTTAAAAACAAGCAATCAAAAACAATTAAAGCACTTAATGATTAACGGGAAACAAATAAAATGCGACTAATAAGCAAATAAACTAAATTTAACTCCTAAAAATGTAAACTAAATTTCTAAACCTAAGATAGGATAAAAGAAAATTTTAGGAAAAAGAAAAACATTTTTTTGATTATTTTTAAATTTATTATGAATTTAAATCTATTTTAATCTAATTAAATCCTAAAAAATAGCAGATTAAGTACTAAAAATTTAGAAAAATGATTTTTAAACTTAGAAAAGTCTAAAGTAACATAAAAACTCAGAAAACTATTTTTAACTATCTTTAAAATTAAAATCCTATTTTTAAAATTAAAAATAAAAGCTCAAAAATGAAAATTAAGATCTAAAAAGTGTAAAAATGATTTTACTGAATGTAAACCTAAAGCTATTTTTTATAAAACTAAAAACTATTTTTTGTATTTTTATAAAACTTTTTTCTATTTTTTATTGATTTTTTAAGATTTTAACTTTCGAAAAACTATTAAAAATAAACTAATGCAACGAAGATTACTAGAAAAATAAAAGACAGAACTCAGCTTATTAAATAAGCTGAGTAAAGAGCTTATAAGGCTACGGCTTATAAATGAAAAGGTAAATTAAAACGTGTATAAGTATTTAATGAAGGAAAACAATGATGGATGAGCTATTGTAG
>BQNB010076185.1:0-23352 GCA_026074375.1 Tanacetum coccineum | reverse complement strand
ATGTGAAATTGACGACGGCGTTGGTGGCCAAGTTGACACACCAACGCCTCGTTGAGGCTTGTTTTGTTAAAAAAAAATTGTGTTTAAAAATTTGGAAATGGCTATTTTAGCAGGGTTTTTTTTTTAAAAATTTTGTTACAAAACAGCCGGTAACGGCTAGTTTTTTATAAAAAAAAAAATTTAAAAATACCCCAAACGGCTAGTTTTTTCAAAAAAAAACTAGCCGTTTGGGGTATTTTTTTGGCCCTTACCACCGGGGGAAGTCACTCGTCCCAATTCGGTGAGTTTGTGTCTCACGAGCTTCGGTTCAAACAGGAGGCCGCCGAAAAGGCGTTTGAGGCGTCGAAAGACAAAGACGAGACGAATTGCAATTTTAATTTTTAATGAATGAAAATGAATTTATTTAGTTTTAAAAGTGATGAAAAAAAATAAAATAGTGGGTCCCAAAAAATGGTGTTATTGAGTTACGGTTACCTGGGTTTTTTTGGATGTGAATGTGAATGTGAAAAAGCTGACGTGGCGGCTCAAAACTTGGTGTTACCAAGTTATGGTACCTAGAGCTCTAAGGATGAAGATGCGTGATAGACCGAGAGAGGGGTTATGATTTTAGTCTTTTGGTCAAGAGTACACTCAACATCTTACATAATTTCCTCCTCGAAATAGTGTCTAACTATTCTTGCATACGTGTCATTTTTTAAGCATGCCACAGTGAATTTGAGGCTCTCTTTTATATAAATAGTTATGTTTGGTATATTAAGCATACAGAATAGCCGTTATTGATTATATGTGCACTTTTGGTATTGATGAACCAAAAGGGGCGTCTCGGGTCCGTTATTCTATTAAAATGACATTTTAGCGTATGTATTGTCGAAACGGATATTTCTGACTTTGTCGGATGTTTTAAATAGTTAAATAGTGACTTTGAAAAATATGAAAACGTCCTATATACGAACCGGTCATGCCGAAATTTTCTAAAATTTCTATATTTAGAATATTTTTCACAAAATTATACTTTTCACAAATTCCGACAAAAAGACGAAAAACATAAAATTTACAAAATTTTTAAAACTTCTTTTATTTATTTTAAAACACTTAATCGTGTGTTTTCTTTTAAACGAAAACACTTTATTTTATTTTTTTGAGGTTTCCGGTAACGTGTCGAATTATATTGTTTTATTTATTTTTCCTATTTTCTTATATAATACATGCAATGTATAATATACTTCGACTATTTTATTTTTGGCTGTTCATCTTAATTATATAATTCATGCTATGAATTATATACTTGTTCATTTTTCATATGTAATATATAAGGTGTATGTATTACATACTTTGATTTATTCTTTGATTTCTTTTTAGCCAACCACCAAACTACATCTAGAAATCTAAATCTTTTTATCAACGTGTCACGTTGATGTAGTCATCCTTCGTAAAATCTAATTTCATTATCTCATTTAGCGTATCATAACTGATAAGGTAAACCTCATCTTCTAGGTCAAGCCGTCCGGTTACTGTTGTGTTGTGCCCATTATCTCCTTATTTCTGCTATTTGATCTACTGCTTCGAGGTGAGTTTATAGCCCCTCTTTTACTTGTTTTACATTACTTTACAAATCTCGGGGGAGAATACATGCTCGTTACAACTTGTTTACATATTCAATTACAATCTCCTTTACATACTCTTTTACATACTTGTTAGCATACTTGATTTCGTAACTAATGTAGATACTCATTTACATACACATTTACAAAATTGTTTACATACTCAATACAAACTCGGTTACATGAACGTTTACAAACTCATTTACATGGTTGATTACAAACTCGCTTACATACTCATTTTTATATCTCGCAATGGGATACATTACTTGTTTTCACTTATGGACGCAACAACTATACTTTGATTCAAATGATTACGGATTAACTTAAGTTGCATGAACTATTAATTACTCGGAGGGTAAGCGTGAATGTTATAAGATAGATCTATTTGGGATTGACAATCCTCGTTCGGGTGATTAGCTCTCACTAGTTTCGGCGGTACTGAACTAACGAACGTGGATTGGTGTCTATAGGGCCAACAACTACATACTCATGAACTCTTACCGTGCCTTGAATAAAGTGGCATACATTTAAGTCTACGTCGCAGTTTCATGAACTTAGGGGTGCAATCGTAATCACACAGGGTGACTACTGTATTAGATACAGTGGTCATGCATACTTTGCAAAAGCTTTGGTCCAACTATACTTAACTTTTTGTGACTATTGTATGGGATACAACAGTCATACACATCTTTGATTCCAACTTTTATACTTACATTTTTGTGATTATCATAAGGATTGAAATAGTCATACACGCTTTAAAACTCTTTGGTTTCATTTTTATGACTATTATAAGGATTGAAATGGTCATACACGCTTTACAAATCTTTGATTTCAAAATTCATACATACATTTTTGGTGACTATTATAATGATTGAAATTGTCATATACTCATTACAAATCTTTGATCCAACATTTATATTTACAAAAACCTATGAACTCACCAACTTTATGTTGACACTTTTAAGCATGTTTTTCTCAGGTGAATTAGATGCTTGGCTTACTTGATGTGCATTGGAGTCTAAACAATACAAGATTACTTTTCAAACGACACATTTAGAGGTCGTTCTCTCACATCTTGTGCAAAGGTACTCATGAAGTAACGCTCCCAGACATATTTCCGCTGCGACCCAATTTGGGGTGTTACAGATTGGTATTCAGAGCCAAGGTTATAGAGAACTAGGTTGCATATTTTACCTAGACTATAACCGTTTTCACAAACATTGCATCACATCAAACTTTTTCATGTGTATATACACTACTTGCTTACTTGTTGACATTATGTGCTTACATGACATACATATATACATATATGCTTACATCCCTTATGTATATTTATATTATTTATATAAGAGTTATTATATAAATGATAGAACATTTCTTAAGGTAAAGTAATTCTATAAGCTCGTATGTTCTAAACATTATCCAAACATTAATTTATCTTATATGATATTTTGCCATCATTCATTTAGGCCATGATGTATTCCATTTCGCCATGCTTATTCTTTAAAAACAACATGTTTTACTATATAAATGCTATTTATTTACATACTTGATTTTCATTCTAACCACCTCAGACATTGTGAGTTACACAATGGTCTCATTTACACCTCAAACATTGTGAGTTACACAATGGTCTCATTTTACTTCTCAGACATTGTGAGTTGCACAATGGTCACACTTATTTCTCAGACATTGTAAGTTATACAATGGTTTCTAAAACTCTTTTTTTTCATAACCTTATACAATATCGTTTTACACAAAACCCCTCACAGTTTTGTTTACACGGAATTATGTGTGAATCTAAGTATTACAAGTCTTGTATGGGCATGACTTGTGATAGGAGGATTGATATGATAATTGCTATGTTAACTCGTTCATAAAGATAATTATCTTATTTACTTTAACCATGTACTCATCAACTATTTTGAATACTATGTCGATCTCCCCTGATTGTTTTACTCCCCGTCTTCGAAGACGAATTTTAAACACTCGTCCCATACTTATTAGAGCACATGAATCGTCATGTCATCCACCACCTTGAAGGTTATGTGAGTATGCGTATTGCATAAAAAATTCTTAAGTATGATGATTTATAATCTCTTTATTTAAATAAATAAATTGTAAATCACCGAACCATAAGTTTATTATTTCTTAAAGCATGATATAAATACAATACAACTATTTAATGCGATATTTGGATGTCCCAATCAAAAATAAAAGTGTGCAAATCAATTTCCTTTCATAAACCAGTCTTTGGGTTATAGTTGCCCTTTCCTCCAAGCAAACACAAACACACACTTCGATCGCTCCAAAAAACCTCTGCTAATTTAATCATCATGCCTACAGGTCGAGTTTCATTTATTTATTATAATCATTTCACACATCATTTTTGTTTAGTATCATTTCACGTAGTTTTATATTTTTAAAGAATAATTGTAACTGAATAAGTTTAGGTTAAATATGTTAAAACGTTTGTAGAAGAGAGTAGCAGTGGTTGTTGGATTGGAATTTATGTTCGCTAAGGCGGTAATGATAACTCACGCGAGATTCGAGTTAAGTTCGGTTATGGTAGTATTGGTTTATTGATTAGTTTGTTATGCTGAGGTGTATATGTGTGAAGAATGAGTGTTTAAAATAAGGGTGTGCACGGTTCGGTTTGGGTCTGTTTTTGGCCAAAACCGAAACCGAAACCGAATATTCGGTTTTTTGAGTGACCATAACCGAAACCGGTCGGTATTTCTCGGTTCGGTTTCTCAGTTTCAATCGGATTTCCAGGTTCGGTTTCTCAGTTTTTCGGTTTCTTCAAAAAAAATTATTAATTTTTTTATTAACTTTCCCATTATATAAAATAAAATTTGCCTAAAGGAGCCCAGTATTTTTAAATCTTAAAAAGGCCCGATAATATTCGCCATTATAGAAAATAAACTTTGACATTCAATATTTTTAAATATTCTAGTAAATCGGTTATATATTCAGGCCCAATAAATTTATAAAGTAGCTCATTAGTCAATTAGGAGCTCAGTATTATGTATAATGGATTACTAAAAGATTTGAAAAAAATGTATAATGGATTGGTTCGGTTCGGTTCGGTTTTTACGGTTCGGTTTTTATGTCAAAACCGAAACCGAACCGAAAGTTCGGTTTTTGAAAAAATAAAAAACCAAACCGCCGGTTTCTAGTTCGGTTTCGGTTTTTTTCGGTTCGCCAATCAGTAACATCCCTAAAATCTGGTATGCCGCGGATGGAACAATGGCAGGTGCTATCATAGTCGCATACGCACAAGTTGCAGAGAAACGGGGGGGGGGGGGTACCCTTAAAAAAAAACAAAACAAATAAAAAAAAATGACGTTTTTAAATAAAGTTGTCACTTTATATTTATAAAAGATCAGAGTGGTAACAGGTTCCCATATTTACTTGTACTTAGAAAAACTTGTAAAGTTTGTCAATGGTACTCAAGTTATAAGCCTTCAAAAAATATAAAATATATGCGTGACTCAAATGCTCCCATGCCTCCACTAGCAAAATAATAATACTGAGGAAAATACATGCAAAAAACAGTCAACATAATGTTGTGAATTGATTAGGTTTTAAGTAAAAGCAGTATTGAAATAATTCAAGGACTGTTTCAGTAAGAAAAGAAACGTTACAACATTTAAAAGTATCAGTTCCGAAATCCAAGTAGTGATTCAATAAATCAAGAATTGTTAATGAAATCAAACAGTTTAGTGGACCACAAGATTTAAGTAACAGCAGACTAAGTACGTATTTCGTAGTCCAAAGTAGGTATTATAGACAAGGGAATCAGATTCACCAAGTCTAATATAAAACAGGTTATTTTATAATTGCTCGAGTCATGACATCGATGCGTATTCGTTATTAGAAGGAATTGCACCCGAGTTCGTAATTATAAGGGATTTGCACCAGTATTCGTAATTATAAGGGATTTGCACCAGTATTCGTAATTATAAGGGAATTGCACCAGTATTCGTAATTATAAGGGATTTGCACCCGAGTTCGTGGGCTCTTAGGCAATAGCATTCAGGAAATAATCTGGACAGCGTACAGTTGAAATACCTTTTGTCCATAGTCAATAACAAATCTTGTCAAAAACTCACAGTTTCAAATATAGGTATTCAACGATCTCGGATTCATGTAGTAAACAAATCAAGGCTTTTGTTTTTTTTTTTGTTTTTTAAAAATAAAGAAAAAATTTTTCTAGTCCAATGTACCGCTTACTATAGAAATAAATAGGTTTGTGTAGTAAAACGAGTGAGCTCGTTGTTTCACCCCGAAAACCAGTTTATTGAAAAACCATTAAAAGAGGAAAAATGTGGGGCTATGAAACTCACCGTGAGTGATATGAATATGATGAGGTATAACAGAAAATGGAGTCACGATAAAGACGAGAAAGGAAAGCCAAACCTAATTAGTTTTAAGGCCGAATAAGTACTAAGTACTCTGAAAAAAAAAAAAAAAAAAAATAAAAAATGACGGAAGACCAGATATATTTTCTATATAGCTACACCACATCTAATTGTGTTTGTGAAATCATGCTTAAATTGCATTTGATAATTAAATACCATGTTTATTTGATCTCGTATAATCGTTTTAACAGTTTAATCGCTTTGTAAAATATATTTATAAAGTTTAAACTAAGTATAAATATTATTTAAGTGTTTCCAAAATGTTTCGCAAATTTTTTTATTAAAAACGAACCAACACTATTCACCTCAGGAAATAGTGCACAAGTTACAAAATAGTGCATAACTTTCGCGTTTCAATCCCGATTTGTATGTTTCTTGCGCCCACGTTTTCGTATATGAGAGATATATCATAATTTTACATTTTCATATTTTGAGCTCTCTGATGAACAGTAACTTTTTACTGTTCATGGGTTTTATAAAATTATTTTTATAAAATTACTCGTCGAGTTATACCGAAGGATAAACGTTCATATCTTATTCGTTTATATAGGCTCGTTTTAGCGATTCTTTCGAGTACGTTCTCGTAATTAAAAGTTCTATTTATTTATGATGTTTTCCAAAAATAAATGTCCCTGATGAACAGTAACTTTTTATAAAATTATTTTTATAAAAGTATTAATTATTGTAAACTCGTAAATAGCATATCTCCTTCGTTATAAATCGGTTTTTCGAGTTCTTTATATGCTTGTAATCGTCATGAGACGTATTATTTTTATAAACTGATAAACCCACTGTTTTGATTTCGAATCAAAACAACCCTTTTATGTTCTTTATATAACTAATTTTATACACTTGTTTTTATATACTTTTTAACCTAATAAAATACCACAAGTTTTCACAACCATTTAATATACTATGTCTTACATATAATAATGTCTATAGGTCCATATTGTGTCCATGAGTCCAAGTTAACAAGTCCATAACATTGTTTTAAATCACACTTTCTTAAGTACAATTTTAATTACAAGTTTATACTTATACATTTTTTACTTAAACCAACATGATATCATACTTATTTTCCCATCATTCCATGATATTTACAACCACATAAAACATGAATAAGAGTACAAAACTATAATCACAAGCAAAAATGTGTTTTACATGTTTAAAAGCATCCTAATGGTGATTTTGCTATATAGAACTAATATACACATAAAATGATAATTATGAAATGTTTAGGGTCTTAGATAACCTTAAGTGAATGAGTGGTGATGAAAGATTAAACAAATCACTACCTTGTGATTATTTCCTTGGCTTGAAATAAATGATAAAACCACTAACTTGCTTTAATCCTTGCTGAACCCTTGTATAGCTTAACACAAGCCTTTTATACCTCTTGGTATGTCTTAGTATTGGGTGGATAATTGTAAATGAAGTAAAATAAATTTTATGGATTGATTAAGGGTGTTGGATTTTGGACGTGGCTATGATAAAAGAAAAGAGAGAATAAGTTGATTTTTACTAAGTAAAAATGAAGTGTGTTTATCTGTTTCTAGAATAGCAAGTCTTATAAGATATAAGAGTTATCCAAGTGTATGAAACAAAGACTAAAAGGGTTAAATGGTCAAGGGGGGGGGGGGGGAGGGGGGGGCGGAAATGTTGAGGGAAATGGGGAAAAATTGATCAAAGTCTTACTAGGTCTAAGATGTACATTGCTAGCTAATTAAGACTTGTGCTTCTATGTCCCCTAATGCATGAATCATCCCATGAAAATGTGGAGTTGTGTTGCTAGCTATTTTCTTGGTAAAAATATACAAGTATTAGTTAAAAAGATGTAGTAAAAATGTAAAGTATACTTGCACTTTTATTAGTTGTAGCTTTTGATTATAATGTATACTTACAAGTTGTAGTCTTGGTTAAATTCTTTTTATGGTAAATTCGGCTAGGAGGATAACATAGGTAAAGTTTTATAAATTTTGGGTATTGGGTTAATAAAAGTGGGGTATTTATCTGAAGCGTAAAAAAAGTTTTGGCTGGCATTCCGAGTATGTTTAAACGTATTTAATTGCGAAACGTAACCAATTTATGTAACGATAAAATAATATAAAAAAAGTTAATATTACTTTCGTTTAAAAATTAACTATAACGCTTTCTTGATGAAAATCTTAATTAGTTTGGTGTCCATTTACTGTTAAATGTTTTGATTTTTAGCTTACGCGATTTAATAAGAAATAAGAATTAAAAGTAAACGACGCCCACGAGACTAAAAAAAAATAATAATGAAATAATTGACGAAATTAATAACGTCATTAAAATGACCTGGAAAATACGAAAATGTTTACTGTCTCCTTCGTTTAGAAGAGCCTTGTCACTCAAGGATCAAGTCGTTACACTTGACGCAGGTTAGGGTTCTAGTGAAAAGAGGCGGATATTCCTTAGGATTGTGTTGATGAAGAGGTTTTGTAGGTTTTAAGGTGACTACTCTCAGCATGGACATGGTCTTCCTGTAAGCATAGGTAAATCTGGTCTATGCATCAAAATATACTATGTACTATTAGCGGGCCAACGTTGGAATGATTATTTTTCGTCATAAATAGTTTAATGTATGAAAATGTATAATAAGTTTATATCGAAATGAAAATAGTCAATTAAGTAAACGTGAAAAGTTTGCTCATTGGGTGACAACAAAATGATAGTAAATGGTTTATAGGTTGACATGAGATTGTTTTGAAAGTGATAGGTCATAACAAGTATAAAGAATATCCGAACAAACGCAGAAGCAGTCAAAGAAAAAGAACGTAAAGAATTATTCGATCAACAAGATGAACGTAATAGATGTCGTGTTCTAAAGGTAGGTGCTCCAAGGTGACACGTATGAGGTGACAAGTTAATTGTCGTACTCCTATCAACTGGAAGACTTCAAAACGATGGTTACGAACAACATACGCGATTTCAAAATATTAAGGAAGAGTGTTCCAACTCAGAGTCGAATGGTAAAGTAACTAGTGGAATTTACAAAATATGCCGAATTTTGATATCATCAAAAGGGAATAAAGTAAAGTCGCGTAAATGATAGAAGTTAATCGTAAGAGATCAAGAAGTAATTAGCCCATATGTATAGGTATCCTTATATAATACCCGCATCAACGCTCAAGGGAGTAAATGATAAATCAGGAAGTACATGAAAATCAGAGTGATTAATATTTATATAATGGACCGATATAAGGTAAATAGTAAGACGTCATAAGATAGACGTAAGAGAGTGAAATCATAGCCAAGTATTAAATACTCGTTACCCATGTAATAGAAGTAGAGATGCAAATGAGAGTATATAAGGAATCAGGGAGCATGCGCATGCGGATATCGGGACAATAGTCGATGATTTCTTAAAAGTTTTTGAAAACGGTTATGTTTAGGTTTTGAAAAACGATCATAGTTCTCTATCACCAGTAGCTCTGCTTACCAATCTGTAATAACACCCCAAAAAACTGGTATGCAGCAGAATGGTAAAATGGGTGCTACTTCATAGTCTTATACGCACAAAGTTACAGGAAAACGACCTTAAAATGACATTTTAAATAAAGTCTGTCACAATTCTATTTAATAAAAGAATGTAGAGTTGCAACAGGTTCCATTTAGAATGTATTAGATAACTTGTCCTAAAACGTTTTGTAAATGGTACTACAAGTTATTAAGCTTCAATAATATATCGCGCGACTCAAATGCTCCCCAATGTCCACTAGCAAAATAATAACCTGAGAAATTACATGCAATAACGTCAACAATTAATGTTGGTGGGGGGGGGAAAAAAATAAAATTTTTTGATAGGTTTAAGTAAACGCAGTATTGAAATTATTCAAGGACTGTTTTCTTTCTGTAAGAAAAGGAAACGTTACAACATTTATAAGTATCAGTTCAGACAATTCAAAGTAGTGATTCATAAATCAAGAATTGTTAATGAAATCAAACAGTTTAGTGGACCACAAGATTTAAGTAACAGCAGACTAAGTACGTATTTCGTAGTCCAAGGTAGGTATTATAATTTTATTTTTTTTTTTTTTTTAGCAAGGGAATCAGATTCACCAGTCATAATATTAAAACAGGTATATTGCACTAAGCTCATTTGATTATCGAAGTCGTAATCGTAATTATAAAGGGAATTGTACCCGGAGTTTCGTAAATTTTAAGGGATTGCACCGAGTTCATGGCTCTAGGCAACAGATATTCTCAGGCAAATAATCTGGATTGCATACAGTTGAAAAACACTTTTTACCATAGTTAAAAACATCAGTCCAAAATTCACAGTTTCCAAATATAGGTATTTCAACGATCTCCAATCATGTAGTAAACAAATCAAGCTTTAGTAAAAATAGTCATGTAACGCTTACGTATAGAAATCAATAGGTTTGTGTAGTAAAACGAGCACGTATTCTCACCCCGAAAACAGTTTATGAAAACCATTAAAAGAGAAAAGGTTTGGGGTATGAACTCACTGTGAGGTGGAATGAATGATCGAGGTATATCGGAAATGCGTTCACGATTAAAGACGGAGAAAGCAAAACCTACTAGTTTATAAGCGAGAATAAAGTACTAAGTACTCTGAATGAACGAAGACCATATATAATTTCTATTAGACTACATCACCATCTAATTGTGTTTGTGAAATCATGCTTAAATTGCATTTGATAATTAAATACCATGTATTTGATCTCGTATAATCGTTTAACAGTTTAATCGCCTTTGTAAAATAATATTTATAAAGTTTAAACTAAGTATAAATATTATTTAAGTGTTTCCAAAATGTTTCGCAAATTTTTTTATTAAAAACGAACCAACACTATTCACCTCAGGAAATAGTGCACAAGTTACAAAATAGTGCATAACTTTCGCGTTTCAATCCCGATTTGTATGTTTCTTGCGCCCACGTTTTCGTATATGAGAGATATATCATAATTTTACATTTTCATATTTTGAGCTCTCTGATGAACAGTAACTTTTTACTGTTCATGGGTTTTATAAAATTACTCGTCGTAAACCCGAAAACGTCGTATCTTATTCGTTATAGCTCCGTTTTTAGCGATTCTTTCGAGTAGTTCAGTAATTAAAAAGTTCTATTTATGTATAATGTTTCCAAAAATAAATGTCCCTGATGAACAGTAACTTTTTATAAAATTATTTTTATAAAAGTATTAATTATTGTAAACTCGTAATTAGCGTATCTCCTTCGTTATAAATCGGTTTTTCGAGTTCTTTATATGCTTGTAATCGTCATGAGACGTATTATTTTTATAAAATGATAAACCCACTGTTTTGATTTCGAATCAAAACAGCCCTTTTATGTCCTTTATATAACTAATTTTATACACTTGTTTTTATATACTTTTTAACCTAATAAAATACCACAAGTTTTCACAACCATTTAATATACTATGTCTTACATATAATAATGTCTATAGGTCCATATTGTGTCCATGAGTCCAAGTTAACAAGTCCATAACATTGTTTTTAAATCACACTTTCTTAAGTACACTTTTAATTACAAGTTTATACTTATACATTTTCCACTTAAACCAACATGATACCATACTTATTTTCCCATCATTCCATGATATTTACAACCACAATAAAATACATGTATAAGAGTACATAATCTATAATAAAGCAAAAATGTGTTTTTACATGTTTAAAAAGCATCAAAATGGTGATTTTGCTATATAGAACATATATACACATAAAATGATAATTATGAATTGTTTTATGGGTTCTTAGATAACTTAAGGTGAATGAGTGGTGAAAGGTAAACAACTACACCCTTGCGATTTATAGGCATTGGCTTAGAAATAAAATGAAGAAAACCTTAACTTGCTTTAATCCTTGCTTAACCCTTGTAAAAGCTTAACTAAGCCTTTAAACCTCCATGGTATGTCTTAGATATGATGTGGGATCACTTGTAAATGAAGTAAAATAAATTTTATGGATTGATTAAGGGTGTTGGATTTTGGACGTGGCTATGATAAGAGAAAAGAGAGAATAAGTTGATTTTTACTAAGTAAAAATGAAGTGTGTTTATCTCTTTCTAGAATAGCAAGTATTCTTGATATAAGGGAGTATCCAAGTGTATGAAACATAGACAAAAAGGGTTATATGGTCAAGGGGGGGGGGGGGCAATGTTGTGGGGAAATGGGTGAAAAATTTGGTCAAAGTCTTATAGGTATAAGATGTCATTGGTAACTATTAAAACTTGTGCATTCTATGTCCCTAATGCATGAATATCCATGAAAAATGTGGAGAGTGTTGACTAGATATTTTCTTGGTAAAAAAACTACAAGTATTAGTTAAAAAGATGTAGTAAAAATGTAAAGTATACTTGCACTTTTATTAGTTGTAGCTTTTGATTATAATGTATACTTACAAGTTGTAGTCTTGGTTAAATTCTTTTTATGGTAAATTCGGCTAGGAGGATAACATAGGTAAAGTTTTATAAATTTTGGGTATTGGGTATAAAAGTGGGTATTTGTTGAAGCGTAAAAAAAAGTTTTGGTGCTTCCGGGTATGTCTAAACGTATTTAATTGCGAAACGTAACCAATTTATGTAACCGATAAAAATAAATATAAAAAGTTAATTATTACTTTCGTAAAATAATATAACGCTTTCTTGATGAAAACTTTAATTTGTTTGGTGTCCGTTTACGTTAAATGTTGATTTTTAGCTTACGCGATTTAACTATGAAATAAGAATTAAAAGTAAACGCGCACGAGACTAAAAAAAATAATAATGAAATAATGACGAAATTAATGACGTCATAAAATGACCTGAAAATACGAAATGTTCTGAAACCTAGGGTTTCTAGTTAGGGTTCGAATTTAAGTTTGGTTTCTAGGGTTTAATCTTATGTTCTTCTTCATCCTTCACACTCATAAGGACTTTTTAAACCTTAATCTTTTCAAGTGTTACATTACATGTTTTACATAATAGTTATTATGTTCATCACTCCTAGTTTGTTTTTATAATTTGTGATGAAACATACAAGATTCATATAGGATTCGAAATTTATATATATGTTAACGGTGTGGAAATATGTTTAAAAATGGATGTACACACTATTATATAAGTGTTAAATTATTTATATGTTTAGTTTTACTAAGATATTTGTTGAAAGGTTTAATTTAAAAGTTTACGTACAAATTATTATGAGAACACTTATCTTGGGATGGACAAATTAGAGAAGGACCTAAAATAAATAAGATTATGGTATAAAGATTATGGCAAAGGGACGTGTACAAAATTTCTTCTGAAATGGATTTATAAAACCTAATTTTTATGAAACATAATCATCCACCAACTGTTTTAATACTACTGTTTCAATTCGAAAAAAACAAAAGTATATACTTTAAATTTTACTCCCTATCTCTAGAATTCTATTCTCCCTCTCTCTAGAACCACCGTCGTTGTCGTGCCGCCGCCCACTGCCGTCATCGTTTACACGATGTTTGGGTTGTGTTTAGATTATTAAAAAGGGATTTTCTTCAAACTTATAAGTAATCACTTAACTAATCTTTTCATATTTTTATATCTTTTATTTTGTATATAAATAGTTATATTTGGTATATTAAGCATACAAAATAGCCGTTATTGATTATATATGCACTTTTGGTATTGATGAACCAAAATGGGCGTCCCGGGTCCATTAAAATGACATTTTAGTGTATGTATTGTCGAAACAGATATTTGTGACTTTATCAGATTTTTTAAATAGTTAAATAGTGATTTTGAAAAATATAAAAATGTCCTATATACGAACGGGTCATGCCGAAAATTTCTAAAATTTGTATATTTAGAAAAATTATACTTTTCAAAAATTATGACAAAAGGACGAAAAACATGAAATTTACAAAATTTGTAAAAATTCTTTTATTTATTTTACAACACTTAATCGTGTGTTTTCTTTTAAACAGAAACACTTTATTTTATTATTTTGAGATTTCCAGTAATGTGTAGAATTATATTGTTTTATTAATTTTTCTTATTTCTTATATAATGCATGCAATGTATTATATACTTTGATTATTTAATTTTTGGTTGTTCATCTTAATTATATAATTCATGCTATGAATTATATACTTGTTCATTTTTCATATGTAATATATAAGGTGTATATATTACATACTTTGATTTATTCTTCGATTTCTTTTAACCAACCACCAAACTACATCTAGAAATCTAAATCTTTTTATCAACGTGTCACGTTGATCCATCCTTCGAAAAACCCAATTTCATTATCTCATTTAGCGTGTCATAACTGATAAGGTAAACCTCATCTTCTAGGTTGAGCCGTCCGGTTACCGTTGTGTTGTGCCCATTATCTCCTTATTCTGCTATTTGATCTACTGCTTCGAGGTGAGTTTATAGCCCCTCTTTCACTTGTTTTACATTTATCTTACAAATCTCGGGGGAGAATACATGCTCGTTACAATTTGTTTACATATTCATTTACAATCTCTTTTACTTACTCTTTTACATACTTGATTTCGTAACTTGTTTACATACTCGTTTACATACACATTTACAAAACTGTTTACATACTCAATACAAACTCGGTTACATGAACGTTTACAAACTCATTTACATGATTGATTACAAACTCGGTTACATGAACGTTTACAAACTCATTTACATGGTTGATTACAAACTCGTTTATAAACTTGTTACACATTCATTTTCATATCTCGCGATGGGATACAATACTTGTTTTCACTTATGGACGCAACAACTATACTTTGATTCAAATGATTACGGATTAGCTTAAGTTGCATGAACTGTTAATTACTCGAAGGGTAAGCGCGAATGTTATAAGATAGATCTATTTAGGATTGACAATCCCCTGATCGCGTGATTAGCTCACACAAGTTTCGGTGTGGTACCCGAACTAATGAACGTCTATAACCATGTCGAGCATTGATTACATACTCATGAACTCTACAATGCCTTGATAAAGTGGCATACACACAAGTCAACGACGCAGTTTCCATAAACTTAGGGGGCAATCAAAATACACATATGGTAGACTATTGTATTTGGACAAATGGTCATGCAACTTACAAAAGCTTTATCCGCATCTTATATTTAAATATTTGTGACTATTGTATGGAACAATAGTCAAACACATCTTTGATTTTCAACGGTTAAACTTATATTTTTTGGGTGCTATTATAAAGAATTATGAAAGGTCACTACTCTACAAATCATTTGATCCAACAATTTAGCTTACAAAAACCTATAGAACTCACCACTTTATGTTGACACTTTTAGTGTGTTTTCTCATGTGAAATGGAATACTGGCTTTACTTGTATATGCATTGGAGTCTAACCTTTACAAGATTACATTTATGGATTTCTACATGCATTCAACATATTAAATCTCGTCTTATTATTTCATACTTTTCATTGTGATGCAAACTTTGGGACAAATGTTACAACAATTTAGATTTCAAGAAAATCAATGAGATTACTTTTCAAACAACACATTTAGAGGTCGTTCTCTTATATCTTGTGCAATGTATTCTAGAAGTTGCGCTCTCGGACATACTTTCCTTTGCGACCCAATTTGGGGGTGTTACAGATTGGTATTCAGAGCCAAGGTTATAGAGAACTAGGTTGCATATTTTACCTAGACTATAACCGTTTTCACAAACAGTTGCATAACATTAAACCGTTTTCATGTGCATGACACAGGCGTACTTGACTTACTTGCTTACATTACTTGCTTACATGACGTACATATATACATATATGATTACATCCCTTATGTATATCTACATTATTTATGTAAGAGTTATTATATACATGATATAACATTTCTTAAGGCAAAGTAATACTATAAGCTCGTATGTCCTAAACATCATCCAAACATTAATTTATCTTATATGATATTTTACCATCATTCATTCATGTCATGATGGATTCCATTTCGCTATGCTTATTCTTTAAAACAACAATGTTTTACTATATAAATGCTATTTATATACATACTTGATTTCACTCAAAACCCTCATACATTGTAGTTACACATGGGTCTCATTTACACCGCAATCGATAGTGAGTTACTAAAGGTCCCGTTTTTACTTCTCAGACATTGTAGTTGCACAATGGTCTCACTAACTTCTCATGACATTGTAAGTTTACACATGGGTCTCTAAAACTTTTTTTTCATAACCTTAACACAAAATCGTTTTACATGAAACCCGTTCACAGTTTTATTTTTAATGGAAAATAAGGTGTGAAATCTAAGTATTACAAGTCTATGTAATGGCGGGACTTGTAATAGGGAGAATTGATAAGATAAAAGCAATGTAACTTGTATTCATAAAGACCGTTATCTCATTTACTTTAACCGTGTACTCATCAACTATTTTGAACACTATGTTGATCTCCTTTGATTGTTTTACTCCCTGTCTCTGAAGACGAGTTTTAAACGCTCGTCCCATACTCATTAGAGCACCTGCATCGTCATGTCATCGGAAAATCTTAAGTAGGATGATTTATATCTTTATTTGAAGGGATTGAGACACCTCTTCATTTAAATAAATAAATTGTAAATCACCGAACCATAAGTTTATCATTTCTTACTTACGTAAATCGGGACGCTTATTTAAGTAAATAATGAATTATAAATGAGTGAGCTTATTTGTATCTAGTGTGACATGAGCATGAACTCGAACCCGATAATCACTGAAATCTGTTAATAAGATCTAGAAGCACAATAGTATCTTACCACTCAGCAAAAATCTTAAGGCCTCACCTGAACTACCTGTCTCATTCTTAAGTTATTACTTTTGTTGTTACAAATCCTTACAATCATGAACTGTTTGTGGAGCTAACAGAATTGTTACACTCTTGAGCTAATGGACTTGGTTCGATCTCGAACCAACAGACTGAGTACAATATACCACCACCTATCACATAAGATCTCCCACAAGCTCCTCCCAATTGTTGACCTTCATTCTAGGGATATTGTTTCTCAAAATGTCCTCACCCTCCACATCCCATCACCGTTGGTTATAGTTATTTTTGTTATGTTTACTGTTGATTTGGGTCCTTGAGCAGTCCCAGCTCGTACAACTTTATGAAATAGGTAATGCAACCCCCTTAAACAAGATAAACACCTCTCGATATAGTATTCGGTTGATTGATTCATTATAGACCAATAGTAAACAAATTCAGTCATGGATACATCCAAGTAACTGCCTAAGTAATGTAGAATACTTACATCCATCATCCCGTGCCGATATTAATCATGCGAACAATTACAGATAACAAGAAACTAGTACTCTGCCCTATAAACATTTGCAACATACATATAGACAACCCCATGCTACACCACCATCATCCAAAGCTGATAACCCCAATACCGCGCCAAACTAACACAGCGAGAAAAACACCAACCACACCCCAAAGAAATGAAAATAGTAACTAAAAAACCAATAATCCGAAAGGGTTAAATAACATTGTCAACCCTAGCCCCAAATATATGAACAAAACGATGTGACAAAACATCAAGAATTTGCTGTGAAATAACAGTTATAACAACGCCATTATTAAAACGTTATAAAATAAAACTAAAAATTATATTACTTCTTTGGTCCTTACAATCGGTTAACACAAAAAGAGATATCACGGTACGGGATTCCTTACAATGGGTGGAGACTGTAAACACACTCGGTAATTTTCTAAACAAATTTAAAATAAATTTAAACTTATTATTAATTTATATTTTTACGTTAAACATTTCTGAACACATTTGACTTAAAAACGAAGAAACATATCTCGCAAATTGTGAAAAACCGCACACAACGCGTACCGACATGATAATAATTAAATTTATATTTAATTATCACGATTTACTAAATAAAACTATTTAATAAATTATTTAACATTTTATTCAAAAACGTTTGTTAAAAACGCGAATGTTCAAGTTAAAGTTTTATTTTACGGACAAAGCTTACCCGTGATACCCGATGACTACCCAATAAATAACAAACATTTTAAATAAATTTTATAAAACATTTATGAAATACTAGTCGTGTAATTACTCATTTTTTGTGAAAAAATTGTTTTATACGCAATGGTATGAATTTCGAGTCCTCGATCAATTATTATCTAGCCTAAACAAGTCCTAAGCCTTAATAATACAAAAATTACAATAATGGTCCATGTGATTAGTTTACACCTCGAGTTCAAGTAATAGTGTTTAGATTTCAATGAATATGGTCGTATATATATTCGTTACGAAGCTAATTTAATAATCTAGTGACTTTTATAAAAATATGAATAGCACGGAGAAATATATAATTTATTACGGACTAAAAAACTAGTAATTTTGAAGGGATGAATAGAAAAGATAACCCCCGTCCTCCTTTTCTCTTCCACTATGAAACTACCACAACCTCCTCATTCACCTCATTTTATTCACTTCTCATTTTTCTTCATTCAGAAAGAGAAGAGAATACTCTCCCCTCGCTCAGAAACCACCACCATCTCTCTCCATCGCCGACCACCACCACTACCACCGCCGAACACCACCATCGCCGGCCGCCATCGCCGCTCACAGCCGCCCGTCGTCGCCGCCTCCTACTTTCGGTCGCCGCCGCTGTCGACACCATTTTCTTTCTTTGTTCGCGGTTTTCAAGATTTGAAGGTTTAGGTTTAGTGTTCGGGGTTAGTACATGAAATTTGGGTTGTGTTTAGGTTATTAAAAAAGGGATTTTCTTCAAACTTGTAAGTAATCACTTAACTAATCTTTTCATCTTTTTATTTCTTTTATTTTGTATATAAATAGTTATGTTTGGTATATTAAGCATACAGAATAGCCGTTATTGATTATATGTGCACTTTTGGTATTGATGAACCAAAAGGGGCGTCTCGGGTCCGTTATTGTATTAAAATGACATTTTAGTGTATGTATTGTCGAAACGGATATTTGTGACTTTGTCGGATGTTTTAAATAGTTAAATAGTGATTTTGAAAAATATGGAAACGTCCTATATACGAACGGGTCATGCCGAAATTTTCTAAAATTTCTATATTTAGAATATTTTTCACAAAATTATACTTTTCACAAATTCCGACAAAAAGACGAAAAACATAAAATTTACAAAAATTTTAAAACTTCTTTTATTTATTTTACAACACTTAATCGTGTTTTTCATTTAAACGGAAACCACTTTTATTTTATTATTTTGAGGTTTCCGGTAACGTGTCGAATTATATTGTTTTATTTATTTTTCCTATTTTCTTATATAATACATGCAATGTATTATATACTTCGACTATTTTATTTTTGGTTGTTCATCTTAATTATATAATTCATGCTATGAATTATATACTTGTTCATTTTTCATATGTAATATATAAGGTGTATATATTACATACTTTGATTTATTCTTCGATTTCTTTTAACCAACCACCAAACTACATCTAGAAATCTAAATCCTTTATCAGCGTGTCATGTTGATGGTGGCCCATCCTTCAGAAAACCCATTTTCCTTATCACAATTAGTCATGTCATAACTGAAAAGGTAAACCTCATCTTCTAGGTTGAGTCGTCCGGTTACCGTTGTGTTGTGCCCATTATTTCCTTATTTCTGCTATTTGATCTACTACTTCGAGGTGAGTTTATAGCCCCTCTTTCACTTGTTTCACATTTACTTTACAAATATCGGGGGAGAATACATGCTCGTTACAACTTGTTTACATATTCAGTTGCAATCTCTTTTACATACTTGATTTCGTAACTTGTTTACATACACATTTACAAAACTATTTACATACTCAATACAAACTCGGTTACATGAACGTTTACAAACTCATTTACATGATTGATTACAAACTCGGTTACATGAACGTTTACAAACTCATTTACATGGTTGATTACAAACTCGTTTACATACTCATTTTCATATCTCGTGATGGGATACATTACTTGTTTTCACTTATGGACGCAACAACTATACTTTGATTCAAATGATTACGGATTAGCTTAAGTTGCATGAACTGTTAATTACTCGGAGGGTAAGCGCGAATGTTATAAGATAGATCTATTTGGGATTGACAATCCCCGTTCGGGTGATTAGCTCTCACTAGTTGCGGCAGTACCGAACTAACGAACGTTATACCATGTCGGCCAACAACTACATACTCATGAACTCTTACCGTGCCTTGAATAAAGTGGCATACATTTAAGTATACTCCGCAGTTTCATGAACTTAGGGGTGGAATCGTAATCACACATGGTGACCACTATATTGGATACAAAAGCTTTGGTCTAACTATATTTAACTTTTTGTGACTATTGTATGGGATACAATAGTCATACACATCTTTGATTCTAACTTTTATACCTACATTTTTGTGACTAATATAAGGATTGAAATGGTCATACATACTTTACAACTCTTTGATTTCAACATTCATACATACATTTTTGGTGACTATTAGAATAATTGAAATGGTCATACACGATTTACAACACTTTGATTTCAACATTAATACATACATTTTTGGTGACTATTATAATGATTGAAATGGTCATATACTCTTTACAAATCCTTGATCTAACATTTATACTTACAAAAACCTATGAACTCACCAACTTTATGTTGACACTTTTAAGCATGATTTTCTTAGGTGATTAGATGCTTGGCTTACTTGATGGCCATTGGAGTCTAAACAATACAATATTCCTTTTTAAATGACACGTTTAGAGGTCGTTCTCTCGCATCTTGTGTAAAGGTACTCATGAAGTAATACTCCCGAACAATATTCCGCTGCGACCCAATTTGGGGGTGTTACATAGGGTGTAACGAAACAAATATTTGGTGGTGTAAGAAACGAAAGGAATGCCTCAACAGGTTTTTCTAGGGGTATCTTACTCTAAAAATGAGAGTAAACAAAAGGGTTTATACGGGGCTTAACTAATCGATGTGGTTAGTTAATATTACAATATGTAAAGGCTTTTTGGTGTAATCCTAGAAATTTACCAGTTTAGAAAAGTCACTCCATCTATTTTTAATAGTGCTTATTATTGTGGTCTCGAATAGTATACCAAGTCAAGTTCTAAAGTTTACTACAGTCACCGGCACACTCATATTTTTGTAGAATTTGAGGTAAAATTTTTGAAACAGATAAGGCTAAATCCTCACAATATGGAAATTAGGGTTATGTGTGCGGGTCATGTAACTAATAATTTCACAAAAATATGCTAAAAGTTTTAAATTTGAGTATAAATTAGGTATATTATTTTAAAAGATAAGGACAAGTATTGTTCTATTTCTCCCCCCACTTGAGATAGGCAATGCCCACATTGTATAAATATAACATGAAAAACATGAAATTAAAGAATTAGAACAGAAAACTCCCCTTAGATTTGCTGGGTATGATCCTCTATGTTGCGTATATGAGCAAGAATATGTGTTGTAAATGAGTCTGAATACCAGCATAACTACAACACACATAGATTCTAGAAAATAAGCACACCAAATTCTTCTTTTCGTTCAGTAAGGTTCCAGTATTAAGTATAAGAAAACAAACGAAATTCTATCTCTGAATAATCGTCGGTTAGAAAATAAAACCTAAAAATTTAAAACTGTACAGGAAGTCGATACGCTGTATCCATGTTTCTGGATACACCGTATTAAGACATGTATTAAAAATCCTAAGTACAAGTCAGAAGTCGAATACGCTATATTCGTTTAACGAATACGCCATATCGACAAGTCTAAAAATAATGTTTTAAAGTGAAGGAAAATAAAATGGATAACATCCAGGTAGGGTCAATACGCCGTATCCATTGAGTTTAGATACACCGTATAGACTACTTGGGAAGACAGACTCCATAACAAAAAGTAAAATACATTCCGGGTTGTCTTTCGGCAAGCACTTTTGTTTATAGAAAAGTCGTTAAGTTAGACCTCCTTCTAGCTTCATTCCGTCTCATGCATGCTCACGTGTCTAAGTGTGAGCCATTTAACTGTCTTCGCATCCCTAATGTATTTGGGTCCTAAGTTCTAGACTCCTTTGTAGAAACTTTTAAGCTTTTGATACAGGTGCGATATTCCATTCAGCTTGTCATGTGCACTTACCTTCAGCAATGGTCGCATCTTGTTACATTGTGCATTATTTAGGTGTTTAAACCTTAGATGTGATCGTGCCATTTGATATGTCACACTATCGTTACCATTGTAAATGGTAATCATTCCATTAAACTGCCTTCTTTTACATAAATTTCTTAACAAAACGGTTTTCCCATAATAACTTCTCCCATGTCATGATCTCGATAAGCATCCATATTTTACACAACTACAAAATCAGTCACAACATAAAAGTTTCCAATGAAAATAGGTACATTGATAAAAGCTCCAACAACATTTTTCCCTTTATATTCAATTTTATCTTTTAATATCAAATTATAGAACCTTTTAGACATAACATTGATTGGTAAAATTGGGAAAAAGTTAGCATTGACATGTTCGAAACCTATCATGCATGAAAACTGCAAATTAAAAGCGCAATCAATATAGATCTTCATATCAAAGTCACAAAAACTAGGGTATTCATCAATTCCCTCAATCTCTTCATTATCATTTCTAGATTTGATTATGTTAACCATGGTTTCATCAATTATTTCTCCATCCTAAATTGTTGTACCTAAATCTTCTACTTGATTTCTCTTAAGCTCTAATGGTTCATTTAGATCATTTAGTTTAATATAGTCTCCATAAATGTGGTCAAGTGATCTGTTCAAAATCAAAGCTTCTCCCATTAGCCTAACTTTTAAATCATGTTCCATTCGCTCTCTTAGTCCTAACGCATAAAAATCTCTCAATTGTGTTACTAGTAGGATTATCACTATTAAATATAATTTTATCATCCCCTACTCTTAAAGCGATCTTCTTTTTAGACACGTCTATTTTAGCATGAGAAGTAGAAAAGAATGGTTTTCCGAAGATTAAGGGGACTTTAATATCCTCGGGCATATCTAAAACAATAAATTCTACGGGAAAGACAAACTTATCAATTCCTACTAATACATTCTCTGCTATACCCTTAGGTCATTTTATAACACCCTGTGTTTTAGGTCATTGTATGACTTTATTAATTTCACTACTTATTTTTAGTCTTGTACGCGTTTGCTCTTAATTTTAAAGTGTTAAGTTAAATCGCGTAAACTAAAAATGACCATTCAACGTAAATGGGCATCAAACAATTAAATGTTTACCTCAAGGAAGTGTTAGATAATTATTATCTTTGCACATTTTATTTTTATTGGTTA
>BQNB010076184.1:0-31232 GCA_026074375.1 Tanacetum coccineum | reverse complement strand
CTCTTCCCTAGGAGGAAGTGATATGGATGGCTCATCCCAGATAGATATCCTGGCGGTCATACGGTGTACAGGTGGGACAAAGTCGGCCGGAGCTGGGTGCTCCTCCTCCTCCTCCTCCTTATCATCATCATCCCTGTCAGCAGGGTAGTCAGCTGGATCCTCCTCTGGATCAGACTCGGGAATGTATCCTGGTGACTCAGCAGTAGGTGAGGTAGCAGCATGCAATGGCTGTTCCTCGGCTAGAAAGACATCATCCAAGTCCATCTACATCAAAAACAATTGATAATGAAAAATTAAATGTTAGAAAACAAAAAAATTAACAACATCAACAAAAATCAAATGTGATTCTTCACAAAATAAAATTTTTGAAAGACGTAAATTCTACAAATTCTAGCAAAAGACAAATAGATTCATGTCACAGCCTCCAAGTATGAATCGTATGTTAAGCTACATTTAACTCATACACTTGTTAATTGATATTGCACTTTATTTTGTCGATAAGCTTTATGAAATAATCCAACAATCCTATATGTATCCTTATTACATAAGTAATTACATCTTAATGGTGGATAACTACACAACTGAATGGCAAACCGTCACGATTAGTATCTTAATATTAACAAAGATCGCTTCCAAATGCAATGCATTTGAGTATCTATTAGAATCCATGTGTTACTAATCCAAGATTGAGACGCTATCTGTAGTGGTTTCTAATCAATCATCATTCACTATTACAATTTAGTTCATACCAGAAGAAAAGATACGCATCGAGCAAAACAGCCAATGACACAATATATGTGAAAAGCACAGTCAAACTCATTCATGTCCCCTCCAAATCACAACAAACGTATTAGCATTCATGTAACTAAATACTAACTAGTAGTGAGCATAACCGGTTCAAAACCGACCAAAACAAGAGGCAACAATAACTGGTTACACTTTTGTAGTACGCCTCTGAAACCGAGCTCACACCAGCCTAATATACACATTTTTCTTATTACTAATAACACAATACATATTATTAATATCAATTTTAAACCAAATAAAAGTACAATTATAGTGATACAAACCAAATACTATTTCAAGTAACTAACCACTAGTTAAGGATAAGCCAAATCACTCGTAAACAGCTAAAAAAACAAAATAAATACGGTTCAAAAACATAACGAAACCGACTATATCCGGTCCCGTTCTCAGTTTCATTTTTTCAATTTCTAACCGGCTGCTAACTAAAAACACGCCATGCGTATTATAAACACTAAATAAGCATAATCAACCACAAAATAAAGCATAATCAACCACAAAATAAGCACAAAATCAGAATATGCGTATTATCAACCACCAAAATAAGCATAATCAACCACAAAATAAGCACAAAATCAGAATAAGCATAAGAAATAAGCAAATAAGCATAAAATCAGAATAGGCATAAATTAAGCATAATCAACCACAAAATAAGCATAAAATCAAAAAAAATCACCATCATGGCATCATCAACTTGAATATATGATGAATCGACCTTCAATTTACGCTTGCTCGCTGCTATTTCATCGCGTATATCCATGAATCATAAAATTTAGGGCTAAAAATTGGGGTTTATATGAGTTATAATCGGTTAGATGTAGTGTGTTTGAGTTTAATGAAAAAGTAATTGTGTGTTTAATAAGAGAGAGTGTAATGGTTAGAAAAAATGATGGTGAAAAAAGACCACGTATACCCCTGTGTGGTTAATCAGATTATTATTATTTTTTTATAAAAAAATATGTATTTATCTCATCCATTGGATGATGGATAAATGAAAGGTGAGGATGGGTTCATATGGTCTATGCTACACAATACTTCCCTGTTCCAATATTCGAATTGGCTGGTCATGGGCCTGAAATTGAGTCTCTGAGACCGAGTTATGCCATTTTGAATAAAGGCCTTTTCTTCATACGATCTTGCACATCCATAAACAAAATGGTTTGTTCTTTAACACTTGGACCTGCATCAATAAGTGACATATTTAAACACAATAATTCCTCATTCCATGTTTCAAATCGGCTGGTAATGGGCCATAAACCAAGTCTCTAAGACCTAGTTATGCCATTATTAATAAAGGTTTTTTTCATACGATCTTAGGCCTCCATAAACAAAAAAGTCTGTTCTTCAACAGTTGAGGCTGCATTAATAAGTGGCACATTTTTACACAATACTTTCTCGTTCCAAACTTCAAATTGGCTGATCATGGGCCTTAAACTGAGTCTCTAATATCGGGGTATGCCATTTTGAATAAAGGCCTTTTTTTCATACGATCTTGGGCCTCCATAAACAAAATGGTCTGTTCTTTAATATTTAGGCATGTATCAATAAGTGGCACAATTTAACACAATACTTCCTTGTTCTAAGCTTCTAATTGGTTGGTAATAATTTGTTGTTACTTTACTGATTCTTTCATAGGCTTAGTGAACTTATATTATGAAGTAGCACCCCAATATTGTATTCCGTTGCGTTGTAAATTTGGGGGTGTCACAGCTAGGCCCTAGGAGGGCTTTCAGGGACTGGGTAGGGTGGATTATAGAGCTAGGGGCTAAGGTTTGTCCATTGGGATTGTGACAAGATGTGACCCAATCAAACACTTAATGTCTCAAGCTATACTATACTCATAGGGAGAGCTACTCGGCGGTTCCTCACTCTAACAGGCTATGGCATGAAATGTGTAACTCCCAACGCAATGAAAAGTCAAGCCTTAGTTGATTTGCTTGCCCATTTCTCGTGTAGAGAATATGAATATGCACCTCCAGCAGAACTCTCAGCTGCAGTATTGGAGGAAGCCAACAAATTTCAGAAAACTTTCTTCCCACGATCTTGGGCCTCCATAAACAAAATAGCCCGTTCTTAAACACTTGGGCCTGCATTAATAAGTGACACAATTTAACACAATACTTCTCGATTCAAGCTTCAAATCGGCTGTTCATGGGCCTGAAACGGAGTCCATAAGACCGAGTTATGCCATTTTGAATAAAGGTCTTTTCTTCATACGATCTCGGGCCCCTATAAACAAAATGGTATGTTCTTCAACACTTGGGCCTTCATCAATAATTGATACATTTTTACACAATACTTCCTCCTTCCATGCTTCGAATTGGCTAGTCATAGGATTGAAACGGAGTCTCTAAACCCAAGTTACGCCATTTAAATAAATGCCTTTTCTTCACACGTTCTTACGCCACCATAAACGAAATGGCTTGTTCTTCAACACTTGGGACTATATTATCAAGTGACGCGATTTAACACAATACTTTTCGTTCCAAACTTTGAATCGGTTGGTCATGGGCCTGAAACGGAGTCTCTGAGACCGAGTTATGCCATTTTGAATAAAGGCCTTTTTTCATACGATCTTGGGCCTCCATAAACAAAATGGTCTATTCTTCAACACATGGGCCTGCATCAATAAGTGACACATTTAAACACAATAATTATTCATTCCATGTTTCGAATCGGCTGGTAATGGGATTGAAAACCAGAGTCTCTTAGACCGGAGTTATGCCTTTTAATAAAGATTTTCTTTATACGAACTTGGTCCTCCATAAATAAAATGGTATGTTCTTCAACGCTTGGGCCTACATCAATAAGTGGCACATTTGTATGTATCTAATACCTTTTCGTTCCATAGCTTCGAATCGGTGGTCATTGGGCATGAAAACCGGTGTATGTGTGACCGAGTATGCAGTTTGTATAAAGGCTTTTTCTTTATACGATCTTGGGTCTCCATAAACAAAATGGTATGTTCTTCAACACCTGGTCCTACATCAATAAGTGACACATTTTTACACAATACTTCTCGTCTCCAAAAAAAAAAAAACTTCGGAATCGGATGGTTATGGGCCTGAAAACGAGGTTTGTGGTCGAGTTATGCCATTTTGAATAAAGGCCTTTTCTTTATATGATCTTGGGCCTCTATAATCAAAATGGTCTATTCCTCAACATTTGGGCCTGCATCAATATATGACACATTTTTACACAATACTTCCTCGTTCCAAGCTTCAAGTTGGCTGGTTATTTGCCTGAAATGGAGTATTTGAGCCCAAGTTACGCCATTTTATATAAATGCCTTTTCTTCACAAGTTCTTACGCCACCATAAACAAAATGGCCTGTTCTTCAACACTTGGCCCTATATTATCAAGCGAGGCATTTAACACAATACTTCTCGTTCCAAACTTCGAATCGGCTGGTCATGGTCCTGAAACGGAGTTTTTGAGACCGAGTTATGCCATTTTGAATAAAGGCCTTTTCTTTATACGATCTTGGGCCTCCTTAAACAAAATGGTCTATTCTTCAACACTTGGGCCTGCATCAATAAATGACACATTTTAACACAATACTTCCTCATTCTAAGCTTCGAATCGGCTGGTGAGGGGCCTGAAACCAAGTCTGTGAGACCGAGTTATGCCATTTTTAATAAAGGTGTTTGCTTCATACGATCTTGGGCCTCCATAAACAAAATGGTCTGTTCTTCAACACTTGGGCCTGCATCAATAAGTGACATAATTTTACATAAGACTTCCTCATTCCAAGCTTCGAGTCGGCTAGTCAGGGGCCTGAAACCGAGTCTGTAAGACCGAGTTATGCCATTTTGAATAAAGGCCTTCTCTTCATACGATCTTGGGCCTCCATAAACAAAATGGTCTATTCTTCAACACTTGGCCCTGCATCAATAAGTGACACATTTTTACATAATAGTTCTCCATTCCAAGATTCGAATCGGCTGGCCATACGCCTGAAACAGAGTCTCTGAGACCGAGTTATGCCATTTTGAATAAAGTCCTTTTCTTCTTACGATCTTGGGCCTCCATAATTTTAAAGGGTCTTGTTCTTACACTTGGGCCTACTTCAATAGGTGAAACATTTTTAACAATTACTTCTTTGTTCCAAGATTCGAATCGGTGGTCGTGGGACCAGAAAACCGAGTTGGAGAAGGAGTTTTGCCTTTTTGAATAAATGAATGTTCTTCCATACGATCTTGGGGCCTCCCATAACAAATGGTCTATTCTTCTCTCACTTGGCCCACTGCATCAATAAGTGCACTTTTTTAAATAATAGTTCTCTCCATTAGAGTTCGAATCGGCTGGTCATGGGCTAAAAACCGCGTATGTGAGACCGAGTTATGCCATTTTGATTAAAGGCCTTTTCTTCATACGATATTGGGCCTTCCCCATAAACAAAGGTCTGTTCATTCTACACATGGGCCTACATTATAGTGACACTTTTTTGCACAAAATTCTTCTTCATTTCAATATTCGAATCGACTGCTCATGGGCCTGAAATCGAGTCTCTGAGACTGAGTTATGCCATTTTGAATAAAGGTCTTTTCATCATACGATCTTGGGCGTCCATAAACAAAATGGTCTGTTCTTCAACACTTGGACCTGCACCAATAAGTGACACATTTAAACATAATAATTCATCGTTCTATGTTTCGAATCAGCTCGTAATGGGCTTGAAACCGATTCTCTGAGACCTAGTTATGCCGTTTTGAATAAAGGACTTTTTTCATACAATCTTAGGCCTCCATAAACAAAATGGTATGTTTCTTCTTCTCTTAGGACTGGCATTTTATTTAAGTGACAATTTTTACACAATACTTCCCCGTTCCAAGATTCGAATCGGCTAGTCATTGGCCTGAAATCGAGTCTCTCAGACCGAGTTATGCCATTTTGAATAAAGGCCTTTTCTTCATATGATCTTGGGCCTCCATAATCAAAATGGTCTGTTCTTTAACACTTTCTGGCTGCAATTAATAACTAACACATTTTTACACAATACTTCCTCGTTCCATGCTTCGAATCGACTGGCCAGGGGCCTAAAATTGAGTTCGTAAGACCGAGTTATGGCATTTTGAATAAAGGCCTTTTCTTTATACGATCTTGGGGCTATCAATAAAAACAATATGGTCTAATTTTCAACACAAGGGCCTCATCATTATGTGACACATTTTACACATTACTTCTTAGTTCCAGCTTCGAATCGGATGGTTCATGGGCCTCAATTCGAGTTTGTGTGGACCGAGTTATTTCCATTTTTATTAAATGGCATTTTCTTATATGATCTTGGGATGCTTAATCATAATGTCTGTTCTCTCTATTTTCAACACTACTGGCCTGCATTAATATTAACGTATTTTACAAAATCTTCCTCATTTCAAGCTTCGAATCGGCTGGTCAGGGGCCTAAAACCAAGTCTGTGAGACCGAGTTATGCCATTTTTAATAAAGGCTTTTGCTTCATACGATCTTGGGCCTGCATCAATAAGTGACATAATTTTACACAATACTTCCTTGTTCCAAGCTTCAAATCGGCTGGTTAGGGGCCTAAAACCGAGTCTGTGAGACCGAGTTATGCCATTTTGAATAAAGGACTTTTCTTCATACGATCTTAGGCCTCCATAAACAAAATGGTATGTTCTTCAACACATGGGCCTGCATCAATAAGTGACCCATTTTTACATAATACTTCCTCGTTCCAAGCTTCGAATTGGCTAGTCATGGGCTTGAAACGGAGTCTCTGAGCCCAAGTTACGCCATTTAAATAAATGCCTTTTCTTCATACGTTCTTACGCCACCATAAACAAAATAGCCTGTTCTTCAACACTTGGGCCTGTATTATCAAGTGACGCAATTTAACACAATACTTCTCATTCCAAACTTCGAATCGGCTGGTCATGGGCCTGAAATTGAGTCTTTGAGACTGAGTTATGCAATTTTGAATAAAGGCCTTTTCTTTATACGATCTTGGGCCTCCATAAACAAAATGGTCTGTTCTTTAACACTTGGACTTGCATCAATAAGTGACACATTTAAACATAATAATTCCTCGTTCCATGTTTCGAATCGGCTGGTAATGGGCCTGAAACCAAGTCTCTGAGACCTAGTTATGCCATTTTGAATAAAGGCCTTTTTTTCATACGATCTTAGGCCTCCATAAACAAAAATGTTTGTTCTTCAACAGTTGGGGCTGCATTAATAAGTGGCACATTTTTACACAATACTTTCTCGTTCCAAACTTCAAATTGGCTGGTCATGGGCCTTAAACCGAGTCTCTGAGACCGAGTTATGCCATTTTGAATAAAGGCCTTTTTTCATACGATCTTGAGCCTCCATAAACAAAATGGTCTGTTCTTTAATATTTGGGCCTGTATTAATAAGTGGCACATTTTAACACAATACTTCCTCGATCCAAGCTTCTAATCGGTTGGTCATGATAAAGGCTTTTTCTTCACACGATCTTGGGCCTCCATAAATAAAATAGCCCGTTCTTCAACACATGGGCCTGCATCAATAAGTGACACATTTTAAAACAATACTTCTCGTTTCAAGCTTCGAATCGGCTGTTCATGGGCCTGAAACGGAGTCTTTGAGACCGAGTTATGCCATTTTGAATAAAAGCCTTTTTTCATACGATCTTGTGCCTCCATAAACAAAATGGTATGTTCTTTAATATTTGGGCATGTATCAATAAGTGGCACATTTTAATACAATAATACTTCCTCGTTCCAAGCTTCTAATCGGTTGGTCATGATAAAGGCTTTTTCTTCACACGATCTTGGGCCTCCATAAACAAAATAGCTTGTTCTTCAACACTTGGGCCTGCATCAATAAGTGACACATTTTAACACAATACTTCTCGTTTCAAGCTTCGAATCGGCTGTTCATGGGCCTGAAACGGAGTCCTTGAGACCGAGTTATGCCAATTTGAATAAAGGTCTTTTCTTCATACGATCTTGGGCCTCCATAAACAAAATGGTATGTTCTTCAACACTTGGGCCTGCATCAATAAGTGACACATTTTAACACAATACTTATTGTTTCAAGCTTCGAATCGGTTGTTCATGGGCCTGAAACGGAGTCCTTTAGACCGATTTATGCCATTTTAAATAAAGGTCTTTTCTTCATACGATCTTAGGCCTCCATAAACAAAATGGTATGTTCTTCAACACTTGGGCCTGCATCAATAAGTGATACATTTTTACACAATACTTCCTCGTTCCAAGCCTCGAATTGGCTGGTCATGGGCTTGAAACGGAGTCTCTAAGCCCAAGTTACGCCATTTACGATCGACAAATTCAAACGAGAGAATCTTAACATAGTTCCCCGGCAACGCCGCCAAAAATTTGATACGTGCTCAAATTATATATACGTATAATATCAAAGTATAAGAAATTTACTAATAATCCTTGAGGACAATGATTAAAAGAAAATTTCTACACAAAATATCGTACGTTAACCGGTAAGTGTTCACCGGGTCGTTTATACCCCCCAAGAATCGTGAATTGAAACCTCGTTATTATTTGGACAATGATTTGACTTGGTTTCAAAGTTTATTGGAATGATTTTCTATTTCTACAATTAAAAGCACATAAAATAAGCAGATGAAAATAAACAACTAATCAATTAAGCAATTAAAACTTAAAAACATTAACGGGAATAAAAGAAAAATCAAATTAAAGACCTACGAACACAAATTTAAACTAATTCCTACTAGTGGGCAAATAAAGGCACATACAAATTTATTACAAGAAAAATGCTCAAAAATGTTAACGGGATTAATAAAACGTACACTAAAATCTAATTTAAGCAAAAATGAACAAAACATGTCCAAACTAATTTTCCTAGATGTTAAAAGACTAAAAATGATTTTTAGAAAAAGTAATTTATTTTATTTTATTTTATTTTTTTATGAATTTTTAAAGTTTTTAAACTAAATAAATGCACGAAAAATAGGCCTGAAACCGAGTATGTGAGACCGAGTTATGCCATTTTGAATAGAGGCTTTTTCTTCATACGATCCTGGGCCTCCATAAACAAAATTGCCTGTTCTTTAACACCTGGGCCTGCATCAATAAGAGACACATTTTTACATAATACTTCACCGTTCCAAGATTTGAATAGGCTAGTTATGGGCCTGAAATCGAGTCTCTTAGACCGAGTTATGCCATCTTTAATAAAGGCCTTTTCTTCATAAAATCTTGTGCCTCCATAATCAAAATGGTCTGTTCTTCACACTTGGCCCAACATCAATAAGTGAAATGATTTTACACAATACTTCCTCGTTCCAAGCTTCAAATCGGCTGGTTAGGGGCCTGAAACCGAGTCTGTGAGACCGAGTTATGCCATTTTGAATAAAGGCCTTTTCTTCATATGATCTTGGGCCTCCATAAACAAAATGGTCTGTTCTTCAACACTTGGGCCTACATCAATAAGTGACACATTTTTACACAATACTTCTTCATTCCAAGCTTCGAATCGGCTGGTCAGGCTTGCAAACTGAGTCTGGAGACCGAGTTATGCCATTTTGAATAAAGGCCTTTTCTTCATATGATCTTGGGCCTCCATAAACAAAATGGTATTTTCTTCAACACTTGGGCCTGCATCAATAAGCGACACATTTTTACACAATACTTCCCCGTTCCAGGATTCGAATCGGCTAGTCATTGGCCTGAAATCGAGTCTCTCAGACCGAGTTATGCCATTTTGAATAAAGGCCTTTTCTTCATATGATCTTGGGCCTCCATAATCAAAATGGTCTGTTCTTCAACCACCTGCGCCTGATCAATACGGACCATTTTTACACAATACATCATTTCTTCCATGCTTTGACTTGGCTGGTCAAGTCTAAAAACCGAGCTGTGAGACGAGTTATCGCCATTTTGAATAAAAGGCCTTTTCTTCATACGATCATTGGGCCTCATAACAAAATGGTCGGTTCTTTACACCTGGGCCGCAAATAGAGACCCATTTTTACACAATACTTCCCCGTTCCAAGATTCGAATAGGCTAGTCATGGGCCTGAAATCGAGTCTCTCAGACCGAGTTATGCCATTTTGAATAAAGGCCTTTTCTTCATATAATCTTGTGCCTCCATAATCAAAATGGTCTGTTCTTCAACACTTGGGCCTGCATCAATAAGTGACACAATTTTACACAATACTTCCTCGTTCCAAGCTTCGAATCGGCTGGTAGGGGTATTTAACGAGTCTGTGAGGACCGAGTTATGCCATTTAGAATAAAGGCCTTTTTTCATATGATCTTAGGGCCTATTAAATCAAAATGGTTGTTCTTAACTACTTGGGCCTACATCATTAGGGACCATATTTACACAATACTTCTTCATTCTAAGCTTCGAATCAGTAGTCATGGGCCTAAAACGGAGTCTGCTGAGACGAGTTATGCATTTGATAAAGGGCCTTATCTTCATCGATATTGGGCCTCATAAACAAAATGTATTTTTCTTCAAATCTGGGGGGCCTGCATCATATAGGACACATTGTTACACAATACTTCCCGTTCTAAGATTCGAAGCGGCTAGTCATGCCTAAAAATCGAGTGTCTCAGATCGAGTTATGCGATTTTGAATTAAGGCCTTTTCTTCATATGATCTTGGGCCTCCATAATCAAAATGGACTGTTCTTTAACAGCTGGGCCTACATTAATAAGTAACACAGTTTTACACAATACTTCCTCGTTTTTTTACGCTTCGAATCGGTAGTTAGGGTCTGAAACTGAGTCTGTGAGACCGAGTTATGCCATTTTGAATAAAGGACTTTTCTTTATACGATCTTGGGCCTCATAAACAAAATGGTCTGTTCTTTAACACCTGGGCCTACATCAATAAGTGACACATTTTTACACAATACTTCTTCGTTCCAAGCTTCGAATCGGCTGGTCATGGGCCTGAAACCAAATCTTTTTTTTATTTTTTTTTTTATTATGATAAGACCGAGTTATGCCATTTTTAATAAAGGCATTTTCTCCATACGATCTTGGGCCTCCATTAAACCAAATGGTTTTACTTAACACTTGGGCTGCATCAACACAGCGACCACATGTTTACACAATATTCCGTTCAGGAGATTGAATCAGCTAGTAATTAGGCCTGAATAAATGCGTCTCTCAGACGGAGTTTGTGCCATTTTAGATAAAAAAAAGGGCTTTTTTTTTTTTTTTCTTCATATGATCTTGGGCCTCCATAATAAATGGTTATATTCTTCACTCGTGCGCTGAATCAATAAGTAAACACATTTTTTACCCACACTCTTCGTTCCAAGCTTCGGAATTTGGCTGAGTCATGGGCCTGAAAACCGAGTCTGTAAGATCTGAGTTATGCATTTTGAATGAAGGCCTTTTATTCATACGATTTTTTGGGGTCTCCATAAACCAAATGGGTTGTTCTTTAACACTAGCCTTCATCAATAAAGACACATTTGTAACCACAATACTTCCCCGTTCCAAGATTTGAATCGGCTAGTTATGGGCCTGAAATCGAGTCTCTGAGACCGAGTTATGCCATTTTGCTAAAAGGGCCTTTTTCATCATATAATATTATGCCTCTATAATCAAAATGGTCTTTTCTTTAACACTTGGCCCTACATCAATAAGTGAAATGATTTTACATAATACTTCCTCGTTCCAAGCTTCGAATCGGCTGGTCAGGGGCCTGAAACCGAGTCTGTGAGACCGAGTTATGCCATTTTGAATAAAGGCTTTTTTCATATTATCTCGGGCTCATAAACAAATGTCGTTTCTTCAAACATTGGGCCTCATCAATAACGTGAAAACATTTTTTACACAATACTTCTTCATTCCAAGCTTTGAATCGGCTGGTCATGGGCCTGAAACTGAGTCTGTGAGACCGAGTTATGCCATTCTTGAATTAAAGAGCCTTCCCTTTTCTTCATACGATCTTGGGCCTCCATAAACAAAATGGTATTTTCTTCAACACTTGGGCCTGCATCAATAAGCGACACATTTTTACACAATACTTCCCCGTTCCAAGATTCGAATCGGCTAGTCATTGGCCTAAAATCGAGTGTCTCAGACCGAGTTATGCCATTTTGAATAAAGGCCTTTTCTTCATATGATCTTGGGCCTCCATAATCAAAATGGTCTGTTCTTTAACACTTGGGCCTGCATTAATAAGTAATACATTTTTACACAATACTTCCTCGTTTCAAGCTTTAAATCAGCTAGTCAAGGGCCTGAAACTGAGTCTGTGAGACCGAGTTAAGCCATTTTGAATAAAGGCCTTTTCTTTATACGATCTTGGGCCTCCATAAACAAAATGGTTTGTTCTTCAACACCTGGGCCTACATCAATAAGTGACACATTTTTACACAATACTTATTCGTTCCAAGCTTCGAATCGGCTGGTCATGGGCCTGAAAACCGAGTTTGTAGATGGGTTTTGCCATTTTAAATAAAGGCCTTTTATTCATATGAAATTGGGCCTCCATAATCCAAATTGTCTGTTCTTCCACATTTGGGCCTGCATCAATAAGTAACATATTTTTACACAATATTCCTTATTCCAAGCCTTCAGAAATGGATGGTCATGGGCCTGAAAACGGTGTCTATGAGCCCAAGTTATTCGCCATTTTTATATAAATGCCTTTTCTTCACAAGTTCTTACGCCACCATAAACAAAATGGCCTATTCTTCAAACTTGGCCCTATATTATCAAGTGACGCAATTTAACACAATACTTCTCGTTCCAAAACTTCGAATCGGCTGGTCATGGTCCTGAAAAGGAGTTTCTGAGACCGAGTTATGCCATTTTGAATAAAGGTCTTTTCTTCATATTATCTTGGGACTTCTTAAACAAAATGGTATGTTGATTCGCGAATAGTATACGTATATATTAACACAAATGCAGATCTCAACCAAATGCCCTTGATCAAGGCAAACAGGGTCAAAATCTACAAAAGGGTAAAATATATATAAGAATCAATGATAAAAAGTTCCGTAGGATATTCCGGGTCGTCTGTCCCAAACGAGGCGCCGGGGGTGGAAATTGATAGTTATCCTGGTTTGTTGAGGAATTGACTGATGAGAATATTTTATGGAAACACTGATATAAATTACAACTAAAGTTACTTAATAAAATCTACTTTACTCTACGGTGAAACAAAAATAGGGAATAGGGATCTTTAAAACTACGGAAAACAAAATAGTTATAAGGAAATCCTAAAATTAAATCGAAATTAAATACGGGGAACCGAATAGGTATCGCGGAAAACCTAAATAATTACAAAATTAAGAAAAAATAAATGCTAAATTAAATTCAAAAAATCACATTAAAATTCTAATTAACTTAACTGAAAAATAAAGGAAAACTAGAAATAAAACGGAGGTCGTTTGAATGCTAAACGAAAAGAACGGTTCAAACTTACCGGTAAAAAACGGGTTAAAACTGAAATTTAAGATAAATTTAAGCTACACTAAATGTTATATGTTTCCTAGAACTAAATGACAAAAGAAAAAATTTTGTAAAAAGAAATATATTTTTTTTTTTTCTTTTTTGGATTTTTTATGAATTTTTAAAGATTATTAACTAATTAAATCTAAGAAAATAGAAAAAGACAAGAATTAAAGTTATCAAAAAATTCTGAAAAATAATTAATAAAGAAAAATAAAACAATCTAAAAAATATGAAAATGCCCAAGAATTTTACTGAATTAAATAAAAGTATTAAACTAATTCAATTCTAACCTAATTAATTATTTAATTACCTAAAATGCATCAACCGTGTTACGTAAGGGGACTAACAGTGAAAGAGAACAAGGCTATAGAGTAACAGCTAACTAAACACAGGGACTAAACAATGTTAACTCTGAAACTCAGAATTACACAAACAGTCCCTGAGTATGACCACCGATTACAAGTGGTCCCAAAAGTTATTAGCAAAAAGTCAAAGAAGCAAAGTTGTAAAGGGGCTTGAGCTTTATCATTTTCTTTTAAAAGGGCCGTGCTGAAAGGGATCTAAATAAGCCAGAAATGTAGCTTTTAGGACTGCAAAAGATAAAATAAGCCTTACAGCTTATTTAGCTTTTCTTTTTGGGATTTAAGCTCCAAAATAAGCTAGAAAGTAGGGGATAAGTCATTAGCTAAGGGTGTCCTAAATAAGCTAAGGTCACTAAGGAATAAGCCCTAAAATAAGCTACAACAGATACAAAGCTATGTACTCAGTTTACAAGAAACAGAAAAAGGGCCACTTTAAGCTCTTTTAAGCTAAGCATTACGGGAAATTAGCTATGTGATTTTGGGATATTAAAGGCAGTTAGGTCTACATTAATCTATAAAAATCCAGGGGCCCCTTATTAAGCTAAATTCAAAGAAAAGGGTGGCTGAATTTATGCCTATTGCACCAGGGGGAGGCCACTGCAGTGCTTAAGGGCTTATTTTGGGCTTTGAATAAGCCTCAATGAGCTTTTTAGCCACAACAAAGCACAAACAGATATAAAGGGGTGACAAATGAGCTTATTTTCAAAGTTTTGGGGCTTAAGGCTTATTTAAAGCTGCTGAACAATGGGGCTTAAAAGTGGCTATTTTCAAAATCACACATGCACACATACTCTTGACTTGTATTGTCAAACCAAAGACAGAACAAAAGGGCTTTTAAAAGCGGGAATAGTAAACACCAAATGAGCTACAACAAAAGGGTGTTAAGCTGCTTATGCAGCTTGAGGCACTTAAGCTAAGTTTACATTATTCAATTTTGACAGAAACCAAAGTACACTTAAAAACTTATTTTTAACTAAAAATTTTTGATTAAACTAGTCTAATAAGTCTCACACACTCAGCCAAAAGTGGCTGAGTGTCTTTGACCCATGGTTGCACCATATTGACCCATTTTAGCACTAAACCAAACACCCCCTTATTTTTATAAAGAAAACTTTTTAACTGTTAACATGGCTTATTAAGCTGAGAAAGGGATCACACATGAGTTTTAATCACTTTAAACATATGTTTAAACAACTTAAACAGAATTAAACAACTAACATTGACACTTTAATTTCGGACAATGGGATTTTCCAAACTTCTTCACTTTTCTTCAACTGAAAGAAACTTACAACTTAAAACTTTTGAAACAAACTGAATTACAATAATGCTTAAAAGAAATACTGAAAATTAAGATTAAACTAAAACATAAAAAAAAAAGGTGTGTCTAAGCCGGCTTGGTCTTGGCCCTTTTATACTAGTCCATTTCCTTCTCTTTGTCTTGGGACAAGCTGGTTGTAAGAGTACAACACTCCCCAAGATAATCCTAGCCTTCCTTGGCCTTGTATACAATCTCAGCCATTGATGGGGGTATTCGGGGGTTGTGAGGGGAAATATTTTTTGGGAAAAAAAACTGAAAGGGGTATACGGGCAATGGTTTATGGGAAATGGTAGGGGTGAGCTGGGAGATGTACTAGAGGGATGGGGTGAGCTGTAAACCGTGGGTGAGGGGTGGTTTTAGTTTGGCGGGAAAGGGGGTTCGACAGTTATGGTACGCAGGGTTTAAATGGAAGGTTTGAGAAAGATGCAACTTTGGCCCCTCTTCTTTCTTCTCTTTTCATTTTATTTTGGCCGGGTTTTTTAGTTATAACAAGGTTTGGGTTTTAACAGCTTTAGTCCTTGTGGTTTATTAACAAAAAGAATTAAAAAGGTTTTGGTTAATTGCAATTTCAGTCCCTGCTGTTTTATTAACAAAAGAATAAAAGAAAGTTTGGAATTTTGCAAAACAGCCCCCTAGGTTTAAAAAGGGTAAAGGTTTATGGTTTTGGCAGATTTAGTCCCTTTCTTTTATTTTTCCATTTTTCTTTATAAAACACTTTTAAAAATGACCTTTTTAGTCCTTATTGTTTTATAAAAAGGATTATTGGGCTTGTATTGGGCCCATTGGGTTTGGGTTTGGGCCCAATAAGGTATAGGCTTGGTTATTGGGCTTTTTCAAGCCCAATAAGGTTATGGAGTGGGTTTTGTGTGTACAATGGCTGAGATTGGCTGTAACTGGGCTAGGATTGGGTCTTCAAAGTCTTCACAGTCTTTGTCAATTGCACACAAATGGGCTGTTGTAATTGATTGAGGGCCCATTTGGTCTTCACAGTCTTCATAAATATACTATTGGGCTTTCCCGGCCCATCAGATGGGTAAAGATTGCATTCAATAGTATCTTCAGGATCCGGCTATGGTTGACTGCTGATTCTTCAGTATTGACTCTGACTTTGCATTTTTGGACTTTGGCCTTGATTTTGCACAGTCTTTTCCATTCCATGCTCAGTTTTGTCATTTTGGCTTGGTTTTCTGTCTTTTTTGTTGATATCCACTTCCTGCACAATACAAATGCAAAACAAACATATATTTGGCAGTTTTTGTCTGTTTTTGGTCATTTAAGCTCGTTTTTCTGAGGTAAAAGATATGTGTAATTAAGCCACATATCAAATCCCCAAATAAAGTATTGTGTGTCCTCACACAATGTATGAAGTAAACACGTATAGCCCCGTTTTGACCATTTTTAGAATTTACACTAACTACGACTAATATTTTGGATTTTCTCATTTCTAACAAGTTTGATTTCGTTATTTATTAACTGGGATCAATAGAATGAGATGCGTCCGTAGAGTGATCTCGGTGTCCTGACGGATAATTTCATCGTCCTCGATTTTTTCACAAGCTCCAGCTAAGCAATTTAAACAGCTCATTGTCGATATATGTTTAATTCATGTAAGCCTCATACTTATGACTGTGAATTTTCAAATCCCAATGGATATACGATTGAGTGTGTGTACTCATTTTATTTACGCATAGGTCAACTTATTTTATAGTCATAATTCAAAATGAATCATGACTCAAAGCAACAACTTATTAAGACTTCGTAACTTGATTTCGAGATTTAAAACTTTAAGAACTTTTTGCAACATTTTCAAACACTCATAATCATAGTTCTTAAAGTCTAGAATGCGTTGTTAGTTTGAACCCTCCTCGTGGTTACAGTAGCAGGATATCACAACCAACGACCGATGTTCTTAGTTTGAAAACCCACCCCGTTGCTAGCGTAGTGGGAAATCACATCAACACCTTATTCCTAATATGGCTAAGGATTGGTGTCTTAGTTTGAACTCCTACTAGAATTTCTTCAGACATGAGATATCACCAAACACACCAATTCCATAGAGCAAAGACGACTTAGTTTGAACCCCCACCTCGTGTCAGCGGAGTGGGATATCACGACACATCTTTTACTTGCTCCATAATATCAACTGCATGCTTCATTGGCAAATTTCAATATTCATGCATTTTTGCATTCACATTTCATTCATGCTTCTTTGGCATTTATCTTTTTAATCACTACAAAATCTCGCTTTGAAAACTCAAGTTACAAATTTGAAGCTTTTTCTGAAAACATCGATTGACTTAGTTGAATTAAATTGAGTACTATTGATTTGGTGGATTAGAAATTCACGGAGAGAAAAACCATAAGTTAATTGTATAAGTTTATAGCAGATCTAGCTTAGCTGCTCTAACTTAAATTCTAACTCTATCATTTCTCGCTCTTCCCATTTATTAGAATTCAAGCAATAGAATTCGTGAAAGCTCGGCTAAGGAACTAGCTCAGGGGCTCAAACCTGCCCGATCAAGTCAAAAATATTCCTTATTCTACCAAAGAAAGCAAAAAACTGCGACAAAACACTTATTATATTTTTGAAAATTTTTAATTTTTTTCATTTTTTTGGTATTTTGGTGGTAAAAACGGTTTAGTGGTAACAATGCTGCAGGCAATCAATCAAGTCGAAGATCCCCCCCAAATAAACTAAACATCGTCTCGATGTTTGAAGGGTATACCTTAATCCTTAAGCCGTTTATGAGGTATTGCAAGAGACAACGTTAGTCGATAAGATTAGGATAATCGGATTCCCATGAAGCTGAGGATGTGAAACTCTTGATGAATGCCAACACTGAGAAGTCTTACAAATTATCTCCCCCAGGGCAATCCTGGCAATAACAACAATGGAAAACCAGGGTATGGAACAGACAAAGTTATTTTACCACATACAACAACACTTATTACAAACTACCGGATAAGCTGGGGTGCCTCCCACGAAGCGCTTGTTTAGGGTCACGACGCTTGACCCATACAAGGATTTATTGATCTTGGGGGAAAGTTTTGGAGATCTGGAACTACAAGTGTGGTCGTTCCTCCAAAGTAGTGCTTGACGCGATAGACCATCACTTTGAAATTGGCCCGTTTGGCTTGCGTAAAGCTCAACAGTGCCGATAAGGTATACTTTAGTGATGGTGAAAGGCCATTCCAAGGGATTTAGTTTACCCGAGAAATCTTTTATCTGGAATTAAAGAGGAGGGACTGATCACGATGTGGAAAACACGGTTTTTTGATCTTGAGTCATGGAGCCTCTTTGTTTTGGCCTTATAGATTAAAGAGTCTCATAGGCATGCTCACGAAGATCATTAGTTCAATGAGTGAACTTTCCGGTGTCACCCGTAATTACAGGATCGAAGTTTGCTTGGCTTTAAGGCCCAGTAGGCTTTTGCTCAAGCTCGATCGGAAGATGGCATGCCTTTCATACACAGCTTGTAAGGAGTACACCCGAGGGGTGTTTTGTAAGCTGTGCGGAAGGGCCCATAATGCTCTGTCTTTTTTATAGTTTGGTCGACTAGGAGGCACGGGTTTCACTATGTCCTTTCAAGGAGTCTTTTCAAGCCACGATTTGATACTTCCAATTGCCACTTGTTTGTGGGTGCTACGCTGGTCGAGAGCGGAGAGTACACTCCCTATTTCTGCATGACCTTTTGTAAACTGGTCATTACTGAAATGGGTTCCGCGATCACTTATGATTGCTCGGGGAGCACCAAATCTGGCGAAGAGAGATTTCAGAAATTTGCAAACTACTCGGGCATCATTGGTGGGGAGCGCTTTTGCTTCAACCCATTTTGACAAATAGTCAACTGCCACGAGAATATACTTGTTCCCTCGTGAAGACGGAACGGCCATAAAAGTCGAAGCCCACATGTCAAGATTTCACAACTAGGATGGAGTTTTTGAAGGCATCTCATCGGCGTTGTGATGTTTTTCCTTAAGTTGGGGCACGAGTCACAGTTCTTGACAACTCGTGGGCATCTTTCTAGATGGTGGGCCAGAAGAAACACGGAGTCAAGATCTTTTTGGCTGTGAGGTTTGCACCAGGATGTCCCCCGGTTGGTCCATTGTGCAAGCTTCTGAGAATGTCGAGAGCTTCCTTGCCGTGCACACTCGATGATCACTTTGATCCGCACATATTTTTGAATAAGAGGGGTGTCCAGAATAGTGTTTAACATCTTTGAAGAACTTATTCTTCTGTTGGGTCGACATGCCCTTCATAACGAAGTTACCCGCGTGGTATTGCAAAGTCGGCCAACACGGGTTCTAGTATCTCCACGAACCGGTCCACCATATTTAACGTCTCAAGAAAAACTTTCATTTATCTCTTTAGGATCATTGACGTTTTCATACGGGTTTTCCAATCTGGACAGATGATCTGCTGCGAGGTTCTCGGCTCCTTTAGTGTCAATGACTTTGAAGTCAAATTCCTGGAGGAGGAGAACCCATCGGAGCAATCTTGCCTTGGCATCCTTTTTTGCAAAGAGATACTTAAGGGCGGAATGGTCCGTATGCACTATGCTTTTGTTCATGATGAGGTAAGACCTGAATTTCTCGAAAGCATACACTATGGCGAGTAGTTCTTTTTCAGTCGTAGTGTAGTTCGTTTGTGCTTCGATCAAGGTCTTACTAGCATAGTGGATAGGCCGAAAATGTTTCTCATGACGTTGCCCCAAAACTGCACCTATGGCGAAATCGCTTGCATCGCACATAAGCTCAAATGGATGTCCAGTTTGGAGCAATCAAGATTTGGAGTTCAGAAGTCTATTTTTCAATGTTTGGAAAGCTCGAATGCAGTCATCGGAAAAGATGAATGGAGTATTCTTCTCAAGGAGATGGGTCATTGGTCGGGATATCTTTGAGAAATCCTGAATGAACCGCCGGTAAAAACCGGCATGACCGAGAAAACTCCTAATTCCTTTGACGGTGGTGGGATGAGGTAATTTTGCAATGACATCGATTTTGGCTTTGTCAACCTCAATCCTTTTTTAGAAATCTTATGGCCGGAGGACATGCCTCTTTGACCATAAAATGCTCTTCTCCCGTTAAGACTAAAGTTGGTGTCTTCACACCTTTGAAAGCATGTTGTCTAACGGGAGAGGCAGTTTTGGAAAGAATTCCCCAAAGACCGAGAAAGTCATCATAAAGACTTCATCGTTTTTCTCACATGTTCATGAAGATGCTAAACATCATCGTTGACGTGCCTTGAGCATTGCATAAGCCGAAAGGCATGCGACGGTAGCAAACGTCTTCCGTTATGGGCAAGAAAAAGTAGTCTTTTCTTGATTCACGGGTCAATGGGGATTTGAAAAATATCCGGAGAAACCAATCGGAGGAAACAGTAGTATTTATTCCCCGCTAATCTCTCAAGCATTTGGTCCATGAACGGTAGAGGGAAGTGGTCTTTGCGGGTGGCTTCATTAACCTTACGATAGTCAATGCAACCGCCATCGGTGACCAAATGAGTTGGTAATCAACTCATATTTCTCGTTCATTACCACAGTTATTTCTCCTCTTTTTTGGTACACAATGTACCGGCTAACCAGGGGAACTGGTGGAGATAGGGTAAATCATCCAGGATTCGAGAGTTTTTCAACCTCCTTTTTCATAACATCGTGGATTTTTGGATTTCTCTTCTTTGATGTTGGACTGGCCTGGTGCATAGTCCTCTTCCATAAGATCTTGTGGGTACTAATTCGGGTGTATACTGAATGTCAGAAAGTTTCCAAGCGAGCGCTCGCTGGGACTTAGCACCGTGTTACGAGAGCGGATTTTTCCTCAAACATCCAATCTTTAGCAATAATGCGGGCAATTGTTGTCGCCTCACAAATGCATACTCGAGATGGGGAGGCAGTTCCTTAAGTTCACCTCGGGAGGTTCATTAACGGAAGGTTTCAATGGTTTATTGGCTTTCACAGAGCTTCGCGCTTTTCCTTCCTCAGGCACTATATTGTTTATGATTTGGAAGTGGGGTGGTGGTTCACTATTCAGATGCCTTCTAGCATAGAATGTCCCCCTCAGGATCATAGTAGAAAGGATTATATGCTGGACAATCCGGATCATCATGCTATTCCAAGGAAAGAGTCCGGCTTCTTCGAGAAGCAGGAAATCCACTATCTCCAAATGGTGTTAGGGTAGGAGAAGAAAGTAGCAAAATTGGATCATCATACGGAGTGGAATTTCCACTGCGATTATATCAGAATGAACCAAGAAACTTCTTGAGAGTATTCCTCACAAGCATATAATGACGTCTCTTGTTGCCGTCATGTGAGTGTAATTGGCCGAGTATCTCAAGTTAGATCCAAATTGTAAGTGATGGCTTCATTCCAAGTCTAAGAGTTAATTCACCCTTGTGCACATCAATCAAAGCTTTCGACTGTCGTTAAGAAGCATCTCCCGAGAATGAAAGGGATCGGGGTCTGGATCAAAATTCTACACCACAAAGTGGCTGGAAAGTGAAATACACCAACTTTAACGGAGATGTCTTTTGCACTTCCCATGGTTTAGAAATTGATCGATCGCATGTGCGAGTGTCATGCAAGTTGGAGTAAGATCAGGAAGTTGAAAGCTTTTCCATACTGAAATGGCATTAGATTAATGTAGCACCGCGAATCGGCCTAATGACTAGCATTCTTCATCCTGGAATTCACAAGGATCAGGAACTTGCGGGGTCTCAAGTTTTTTGGGTAAACTTGTTCAAGATGAACCGCCGGGAACAATGTTCTTCATCGAAGTTCGAGCTAGACAGGGTATTGGAAGTTCGCGCCATTCAGTAAGTTTCTCTTTATTCCAAGTAAGGTTCTTTGGTCGAGGCGAATTTGGGCATCAAAACAAGGAGCATCCGTAAAGCTAATCTCTGAAAACTCATTTCTTTGGAAAAAGGGGACTTTTCATAGAATTTGTCGATTTCGTACATTAGCTTGATACGGTCTATATTCATTATTCACGCCTCGAAGGCTATGGAGAGAAACTGAAAGGTTTAGTACTGGTACGGGGACAAACAATGGGCTCAACAATTGTTCAGGACCTACCGGAGTTGGGAGGGTGCGGTACTATGTGGACAGAGGGTGCACTTGGTCCTTTGTCACCTCGGGTATTGGCTAATTATGAAGAAGTAGAATTGGAGGTCTCGCTATGACACGCTTCGGTTTAGTGATACCTTTAAGTCTTCTCTAGGGTTAGTAACTGTGTTACCAGGGTGTCCCTGACCCTGAAGTTAGAGCGGTATGGCAGTTACAAACTTAGCCCAACATATCAGTACGATTTGCCATTTGATATGTTCAATTTGGCTGGTTTCGATTTGCGCGCTTTGACCGCTGGTTTTGGAGGTTATTTGCATGTTTTCCTGATATTTCGCTCATCATTAGCCTTGACGTAATTGTCAAAATCGTTCTTTGTGACACTGTGTGTCTGAGGAACGGGGGCTTGATAAGCTGGAGACTGATTAACCTGGGGTCTATGAAGTTGATTCTGAGTGAAATTGGACTGGTTAAAATTTCCACCTCTGTTTGGTTGAATTGTCTCCGGTTTTGGTTCAAGTTAGGCACCCGCTTGAAATTGTTAGCATTATTAGCTGAAGAGTTTTGAACAGGGTGGAAAACCTGGAGGTTAATATGATTTGAAAACCATTTGAGGTCGGAAATTTGATACTTGGTTGTAATTAGCAGCGGCTTGTGACACATACTCAGAAATGTTGTCCCGATAAACGTCGCCATGGGTGGCTGGACAGTTTTGGTGAGAATGGGCACCACCGCAAGTAACACAACTTAGCTCAACTGCTTTGACAGGTGCAGGAGCTGGAGCAGAAGCAGAAGCTTGGTTCTTCTTGTCTAAGAGCAATGCTCGGACAATATCCTTTAGTTCAGCAACATCAGGTGAAACAGCTTGGGTGGAAGAGTTCGCACTTACCTTGGCAACAACTGCCTTAGCTCGTGTTTGACGAACCTTGGACTTGCTCTCGATGATTTTTAAACATTCGCGAGGCATTTTGTCCAAACGTTTCCACCTGGCTGTGGAAGTTCAATGAATCTTGATCATTAATGTTCAAGGCATTATAAAGTATCAAGTTGATGCAATTTGAGGAATCCATGGTGTGGACATGCCCTAAGTAGATCATTGAATCGATACAGCTTCCTAAAACGCTTCATCGAACCTTTGCCGAAATGCTGGTGATCTCATGCGATGATTCGTCGTTTTAGAAGGAGGAAAACCTGGTTGATGAATTTGGATACAAGATTTTTTTTTTCATCCAAGTTTGGATCGAATCGAGGGGTTCTTTTTCTAGCCATATTCGGGCTGCTCCCTCGATAGAGAATGGAAAAAGCATAAGCTTAATCGTAGCAATTGGAACATTGGGGACCCTCATTGTGGAGGTGATCTTGTTGAAGTACCGGATATGAGCATGCGGGTCTTCTTTATCATGACCGAAGAACTGTTTGTTCTGGACAAGATTGATTAACCCATGCCTCAGTTCGAAATTGTTTGCCACAATTTCAGGAATAAGGATTGCGTCCTCGTACCCCTCGGTGGGTGCTTGGAGCAATTGAGCCATAGTTCGAGTGTCTCATTGGCTCTACGTTGAGGATTCTTCTGAAAAATGGGTATTCAATACGAAGAGTTCGATAATAACTGGCGTTTTTTGGTGGAGGACGTGCTAACGGACTGAGATCGAGTTGCGCATGCCCAAAATAGACATTTAAAAAGAAAATTTCACTAAGTTTTTGGATTTTTGGATTTTTGAAATATATTCACAATTATTTTTTCACGGACATAGATAGACAACTTAAGCCAATTATCGATCTTACTTCACGGTAGCCTTCAGCTGAAAAACGTCACAGGTGAGCGGAGGAGTAGGAATAGCGCGAAGCTTATTTCTCCTTTCGGGTCGTAGTTCCTAGGAACAACCCTCCTTATACCCACTTTATAGTTTGTTAATCAGAATGAGGTGAGCCGTATATCGTAAGTGACACAGAAGGCAAGTTTTAAATCTTTAGTTCGATTGGGAACTCAGTAGTTCACCGGAACTTTTTATGATAATACCTCAGTTGAGAATATTAAAGTTTAGGTTATTTTACAATTGTGAATTTAAATTTTTATAGACAATTTTTTTCTATTTGTGATTTTTTTTGTATTTTTTATTTTTTTTATATGATATATACTAATAAAAAGAAAAGAAAAATATTTTTGTGTTTTTTAATATGATATATTAATAATAATTCCAAGTTCGATCAAAGTCGGTGATTATGTAGCAAATGCCTCCCGGCAACGGCGCCAAAAATTGATCGGAATAGTATACGGATTATTAACAACAACTTGCAGATTTCAACCAAATGCCCTGGCCGAAGGCAAACAGGGTCCCAAATTACAAAAGGGTAAAATATATATAGAAATCATATGATAAAAAGATTCGGAGGATATTCCGGTCGTATTGTCCCAACGAGCTGCAATTGTAGTTATCTGGTTTGATGAGAAATTGACTGGATTGAGAATATATTTATGGAAACACTGATATAATTACAACTAAAGTTAATTAAATAAAATTAATTTAATCTAACGGGAACAAATATATGAAATCTCGGATCTTAAAACTTCGGGAAACAAAAGTTAGGTTAAAAGGAATCTAAAATTACAATCTAAATTAATTATACGGGGAACAGAATAAGGTATCGGGAAACCTAAATATTAAAAATTAAGAAAATAAATGCTAAATTAAATTAAAAATCAAAATTAAATTCTAATTAACTTAACTTGAAAAATAAAGAAAACTAGAACTAAAACGGAGGTCGTTTGAATGCTAAACGAAAAGAAACGGTAAAACGCACCCGGTAAAACGGGTCTAAAACTGAAATTTAAGAAAAATTAAGCCTACACTAAATGTTATATTTTTCCTAGACACTAAATGACAAAAGAAAATATTGTAAAAATCGAAATATATTTTTTTTTTCTTTTTTGGATTTTTTATGAATTTTTAAAGATTATTAACTAATTAAATCTAAGAAAATAGAAACGACAAAAATTAAATTTATCAAAATTCAGAAAAACTACAATTAAATACGGAAAAAAATTAAACAATTCTAAAAATATGAAAATGCCCAAATTTTACTGAATTAAATAAAAGTAATTAAACTAATTAATTTCTAACCTAAATTAATTATTTAATTAACCTAAATGCTAACAGCTGTTAAGCTAAGGGGACTAACAGTGAAAAGGAACAAGGACTAATAGAGTAACAGGCTAACTAACCACAGGGACTAACAATGTTAACTCTGAAAATCAGAATTACACAAACAGTCCCTGAGAATGACCCCGATTACAAGGTGGGTCCAACAGCTTATTAAGCAAAAGTCAAAGAAGAAAAGTTGTAAAGGGGCTTGAGCTTATCATTTTCTTTAAAAGGGGCAAGTGCTGAAAGGCTCACAATAAGCCAGAAATGTAGCTTTTTGGGAAGCAAAAGCTAAATAAGCTTAACAGCTCATTTAGCTTTTCTTTTTGGGATTTAAGCTACAATTAAGCTAGAAAGCTAGGGGATAAGTCACTAGGCTAAGGGTGTCCTAAATAAGCTAAAGGTCATAAGAAAAAGCCCTAAATAAGCTTAAACAGAAAACAGCTAAGTAACAGTTTAACAAGAAACAGAAAAAGGTCAACTTAAGCTATTATTAAGCTAAGGAACTAGGGGAATAGCTATGCGATTTGGTATTAAAGGGACAGCTTAAGGTCTAAATTAATCTATAAAAATCCAAGGCCCTTATTAAGCTAAATTAAAAGAAAAGGGTGGCTGAATTTATGCTTTTGCACCAGGGGAGCCACTGCAGTGGCTTAGGGCTTATTTTGGGCTTATGAAATAAGCTCAAATGAACTTTTTAACCACAACAAAGCACCAACAGATATAAAGGGGTGGTAAAAGAGCTTATTTTCAAAGTTTTGGGGCTTAAGGCTTATTTAAAGCTGCTGAACCATGGGCTTAAAAGTGGCTATTTTCAAAATCACACATGCACACATGCTCTTGACTTGTATTGTCAAACCAAAAGAAGAACAAAAAGGGCTTTTAAAGGGTAGTAAACCAACAAAAGAGCACAACAAAAGGGTGCTTAAGCTGCTTATGCAGCTTGAGCACTTAAGCTCAAGTTTACTTATTCAAATTTTGACAGAAACCAAAGTACACTTAAAAACTTATTTTTAACTAAAAATTTTTGATTAAACTAGTCTAATAAGTCTCACACACTCAGCAAAAGTGGTGAAGTGTTCTTTGACCCTTGGTTGCACCATATTGACCCAATTTTAGCACTAAAACCAAAACACTCCCTTATTTTTTATAGAGAAATCTTTTAATGTTACATTGGCTTATTAAGCTGCGAAAGGGATCACACATGAGTTTTAATCACTGTAACATATGTTTAAAAACTTAAACAGATTAAACAATAACATTAAACTTTAAATTTCTGACCAATGGTGATTTTCACAAACTTCTTCACCTTTTAGTTAATGAAAAGAAAATTACAACTTAAAACTTTTGAACAACCGAATTACAATAAGCTTAAAAGAAATACTGAAATTAAGATTAAACTAAAACATAAAAAAAAAGGTGTGTCTAAGCCGGCTTGGTCTTGGCCCTTTACTTTACTAGTCCATTTCCTTCTCTTTGTCTTGGGAACAGATGGTAGTAAGAGTTAACACTCCCCAAGATAATCCTGCCTCCCTTGGCCTTTTATCTCAATCTCAGCCATTTGATGGGGTCTTCGGGTTGTGTGATTGCACTGGAAAAGGGGTATAAGGGGCAATGTTTAATGGAAAAGGGGTATGGGTTAGCTGGGAGATGTACTAGAGGATGGGGTGAGCTGTTTAAACGTGGGTGAGGGGTGGTTTTAGTTTGGCGGGAAAGGGGGTTCGACAGTTATGGTACGCAGGGTTTAAATGGAAGGTTTGAGAAAGATGCAACTTTGGCCCCTCTTCTTTCTTCTCTTTTCATTTTATTTTGGCCGGGTTTTTTAGTTATAACAAGGTTTGGGTTTTAACAGCTTTAATCCTTGTGGTTTATTAACAAAAAGAATTAAAAAGGTTTTGGTTAATTGCAATTTCAGTCCCTGCTGTTTTATTAACAAAAGAATAAATAAAAGAATTTGGAATTTTGCAAACAGCCCTAGGTTAAAAAGGGTAAAGGTTTATGGTTTTGGCAGATTTAGTCCCTTTCTTTTATTTTTCCATTTTTCTTTATAAAACACTTTTAAAATGACCTTTTTAGTCTTATTGTTTTATAAAAGGATTATTGGGCTTGATTGGTCCATTGGGTTTGGGTTTGTGCCCTATAGGTATAGGCTTGGTTATTGGGTTTCAAGCCCCAATAAGGGTTATGGGAGTGGGTTTGTGTGTACAATGGATGAGATTGGCTGTAACTGGGCTATCCTTCCTTGGAATTGGTCTTCAGAGTCTTACAGTCTTTGTCATTGCACACAAATGGGCTGTTGTAATTGATTGAGGGCCCATTTGGTCTTCACAGTCTCATAAATTATACTATTGGGCTTTCCCGGCCCATCAGATGGGTAAAGATTGCCTTCATAGTATTCTTCAGATCGGCTTGGTTTGGACTGCTGATTCTTCAGTATTGACTCTGACTTTGGCATTTTTTGACTTTGGCCCTTGATTATTGCACAGTCTTTTCCATTCCCTGTCCGTTTTGTCATTTTTGGCTTGGTTTTCTGTTTTTTTTGTTGATATCACTTCTGCACAATCAAATGCAAAACAAACATATATTTGGCAGTTTTTTGTCTGTTTTTGGTCATTTAAGCTCGTTTTTAGAGGTAAAAGATATGTGTAATTAAGCACTTTTATATGTTCTACCAACAACTTGCGGCTTCTTCAATAAGTTGGACACCTTTTTTACACAATACTTCCCTGTTCCAAGATTCGAATATGCTAGTCATGGGCTTAAAATTGAGTCTTCAGATCGAGTTATGCCATTTTGAATTAGGCTTTTCTTTATTGATCTCGGGCCCTCCATAATCAAAATGGTCTGTTTTTCAACACTTGGGCCTGCATCAATAAGTGACACATTTTTACACAATACCTCCTCGTTCCAAGCTTCAAATCGGCTGGTCATGGGCCTGAAACGGAGTCTCTGAGCCCAAGTTATGCCATTTTATATAAATGCCTTTTCTTCACAAGTTCTTACACCACCATAAACAAAATGGCCCGTTCTTCATCACTTGGCCCTATATTATCAAGTGACGCAATTTAACACAATACTTCTCGTTCCAAAATTCGAATCGGTGGTCATGGTCCTGAAAGGAGTATCTGAGACCAGAGTATGCAATTAGAATAAAGGTTCTTTTTTCATATTATCTTTGGGATCCTTAAACAAACTGGTTGTTCTTCAAACACTTAGGGCCTGATTCAATAGTGGAAACTTTTTACACAATACTTCCCCGTTCCAAGATTCGAATCGGCTCGTCAAGGGCCTGAAATCGAGTCTCTCAGACCGAGTTATGCCATTTTGAATAAAGGCCTTTTCTTCATACGATCTTGGGTCTCCATAATCAAAATGGTCTATTCTTCAACACTTGGCCCTGCATCAATAAGTGACACATTTTTACATGATAGTTCTCCGTTCCAAGCTTCGACTCGGCTAGTCATGGGCCTGAAACCGAGTCTGTGAGTCCGAGTTATGCCATTTTGAATAAAGGCCTTTTCTTCATACAATCTTGGACCTCCATAAACAAATGGTATGTTCTTCAACACTTGGGCCTACATCAATAAGTGACACATTTTTACACAATACTTCTTCGTTCCAAGCTTCAAATCGGCTGGTCATGGGCCTGAAACCGAGATGTAAGACGAGGTTATGCCCTTTTGAATAAAGGGCCTTTTCTTCATATGATCTTGGGCCTCCATAATCAAAATGGTATTTTCTTCAACACTTGGGCCTGCATCAATACGAACTTTTTACACAACTTCCCATTCAGGATTTGAATCGGCTAGTCATTGGCCTGAAATTGAGTCTCTCAGACCGAGTTGTGCCGTTTTGAATAAAGGCCTTTTCTTCATATGATATTGGGCCTCCATAATCAAAATGGTCTATTCTTCAACACCTGCGCCTGCATCAATAAGTAACACATTTTTACACAATACTTCTTCGTTCCAAGCTTCGAATTGGCTGTTCATGGGCCTGAAACCGAGTCTGTGAGACCGAGTTATGCCATTTTGAATAAAGGCCTTTTCTTCATACGATATTGGGCCTCCATAAACAAAATGGTATTTTCTTCAACACTTGGGCCTGCATCAATAAGCGACACATTTTTACACAATACTTCCCCGTTCCAAGATTCGAATCGGCTAGTCATTGGCCTAAAATCGAGGCAGTTTTTGTCTGTTTTTGGTCATTTAAGCTCGTTTTTAGAGGTAAAAGATATGTGTAATTAAGCACTTATCATATGTTCTTCAACACTTGGGCCTGCATCAATAAGTGACACCTTTTTACACAATACTTCCCTGTTCCAAGATTCGAATATGCTAGTCATGGGCTTAAAATTGAGTCTCTCAGATCGAGTTATGCCATTTTGAATAAAGGCCTTTTCTTCATACAATCTTGGGCCTCCATAATCAAAATGGTCTATTCTTCAACACTTGGCCCTGCATCAATAAGTGACACATTTTTACACAATAGTTCTCCGTTCCAAGCTTCGAATCGGCTGGTCATAGGCCTGAAACCGAATTTGTGAGACCGAGTTATGCCATTTTGAATAAAGGCCTTTTCTTCATACGATCTTGGGCCTCCATAAACAAAATGGTATTTTCTTCAACACTTGGGCTTGCATCAATAAGCGACATATTTTTACACAATACTTCCCCATTTCAGGATTCGAATCGGCTAGTCATTGGCCTGAAATCGAGTCTCTCAGACCGAGTTATGCCATTTTGAATAAAGGCCTTTTCTTTATATGATATTGGGCCTCTATAATCAAAATGGTATGTTCTTCAACACTTGCGCCTGCATCAATAAGTGACACATTTTTACACAATACTTCTTCGTTCCAAGCTTCGAATTGGCTGTTCATAGGCCTGAAACCGAGTCTGTGAGACCAAGTTATGACATTTTGAATAAAGGCCTTTAATTCATACGATCTTGGGCCTCCATAAACAAAATGGTCTGTTCTTTAACACCTGGGCCTGCATCAATAAGAGATACATTTTTACACAATACTTCCCAATTCCAAGATTCGAATAGCCTAGTCATGGGCCTGAAATCGAGTCTCTTAGACCGAGTTATGCCATTTTGAATAAAGGCCTTTTCTTCATATAATCTTGTTCCTCCATAATCAAAATGGTCTGTTCTTCAACACTTGGGCCTGCATCAATAAGTAACACAATTTTACACAATACTTCCTCGTTCCAAGCTTCGAATCAGCTGGTCAGGGGCCTGAAACCGAGTCTGTGAGACCGAGTTATGCCATTTTGAATAAAGGCCTTTTCTTCATATGATCTTGGGCCTCCATAATCAAAATGGTATGTTCTTCAACACCTGCGCCTGCATCAATAAGTGACACATTTTTACATAAAACTTCTTTGTTCCAAGCTTCGAATTGGCTGGTCATGGGCCTAAAACCGAGTCTGTGAGACCGAGTTATGCCATTTTGAATAAAGGCCTTTTCTTTATACGATCTTGGGCCTCCATAAACAAAATGGTATATTCTTCAACACTTGGGCCTACATCAATAAGTGACACATTTTTGCACAATACTTCTTCGTTCCATGCTTCGAATCGGCTGGTCATGGGCCTGAAACTGAGTTTGTGAGACCGAGTTATGCCATTTAGAATAATGGCCTTTTCTTCATACGATCTTTGGCCTCCATAAACAAAATGGTATTTTCTTCAACACTTGGGCCTGCATCAATAAGCGACACATTTTTACACAATACTTCCCCATTCCAAGATTCGAATCGGCTAGTCATTGGCCTAAAATCGATTGTCTCAGACCGAGTGATGCCATTTTGAATAAAGGCCTTTTCTTTATACGATCTTGGGCCTCCGTAAATAATATGGTGTGTTCTTCAACACCTGGGCCTACATCAATAAGTGACATATTTTTACACAATACTTCTTTGTTCCAAGCTTCGAATTGGCTGGTCATGGGCCTAAAACCGAGTCTGTAAGACCGAGTTATGCCATTTTGAATAAAGGCCTTTTCTTCATATGATCTTGGTCCTTGATATTTGCTTAATTGTATACTAATTTACCCGGGATTTTGCCTAATAAAAGCTAATTAAATGCCAAAAGAATAGAAAATGTGT
>BQNB010076183.1:0-26513 GCA_026074375.1 Tanacetum coccineum | reverse complement strand
AGATTACATTAAATGAGCCCGTTTACCCGTTCTAGCCTATTACAACGTTACATATTAGAATGACCGAGACTTAATATTCTAAATGAACAAACTTCCATGTTCGACTCATTATTTGAGGCTAACAATTATGTCCAAGACCTTCAACATAATATACATGACAAATATTGATATTGCCCTGTATATAATCACCATAGCCTGTGATTGCTGCAAAATTATCATTTCCAAAGCGAACGGTGCCCATGAATTTCTCAATGAAATTTTTCAACAGTGATCGATCACTCGTCATATGCTTTGAACAACCACTATCAACAATCCACAGAACGATCTGTACTACTTGTAACACAAGAAGAAACACCACATGGACAAGTGGGTAATTTGACTACCCATTTTTTAACAGAAACCGATTGTTTTTCAGATGAACGAATATTCTGACCATTTGGTTTTGTGTTAACTGGAGACCAAACAACATTTGGTTTTGATTCAAACCATTTTTGCAAAATTCGACTAGTTCGAATCTTGTTTTTCATGTATGTGCTTAAAGATTTATCTCATAAATCTCTTTTCTTTGTACGAGAAACCTTATCGTTAGCTTTTGAGGTACTTTCGACATCAATCTTAGGTTTGGAGACTACATAAGTAGTATCTAAAGACTTAGATAGTGTCGACTCCTTAGAAAACCTAGTCTTGTGAACTACATAAGTAGTATCAAAAGATTTTGGTGTTCTAGATTTCGTGGATAAGGTTCCACGAACATTCGAATGCACATTCAATTTATAATTTGCAAAACAGTGTGTGCTACGAGAGCCAAAGGATCATGAGATTTTTCTAACTTCTTTGCTCTTGAGACATTAACCAGTTTCTCGAATTGCTGAAGGTAATCAAAAAGATCATTAAACGTATCCACTATCAAACGTTTAGCAAGACGAACTTGGGTAACATATTTCAACCATTCTGGTTGCAAGCTATTCAGAAACTTTGTGTTAATTGTAACAATTGGAAAATGCATGTCATTTCTTTCCAAATCGTTCATTAACTGAGCAAAACGATTGTAAACAGAAACAAGTGCTTCTCCTGGTTCAGCAACAAACTGATCAAATTCGTTTGTAAAACGAGTTTCTCTATCAACTTTGTTTTGTATAGTTCCCCTCATAAGACGTTCAACTCTTTTCCACATGTCCTTAGCCGAAGTGCAAGCATCCACAGAATTATAAATGTCATTTGGAATAGAAAGAAGAATCAGATTCATGAGCTCCATCTCAGCATCATAGTGCAATAACGCATCTCCTTGTAAATCCTCAGCAGTTTGCAATTTCAGAACTGTGGAATTGTTAGGAATGAACATCTCAAACTGATAAGGACCTTCATCAAGCGCTTTGTTAAGCCACTTTCGGTTTTCCCTCTTTCGATTTATATATCGTCTAAATCTACTTGCCCACGGTATATAACTACCCCTTTCAAGCATGGGAGGCCTAGTCTCAGAACCGGCATCAGCAAGGGATTGTTGATTTGTTTTGGATGTTGACATTTCTTATGATTCAACGATTGGATATTTGTAGACGAAAATGAGTGATATTTGTGAGAAGATTTCCAAACTCGATAACAATTGTGAAACTCGGACAACACTGTTTTCGGATAACAAGTAGTCTGAAACTCGGTACACTTCTCGAACAGAACTAAATTTGGAAAAAAATACTAACAAACTTAGTACACTAAAAATGTTTTAAACTCGGAAATACTCTTAATCCAAAATTCAATTATATCAAACTCGATAGAATCGAATTTTGAAAAATTAAAAGACTATGAATTATCAATTACCACAAACTTGATAAAACCGAAATTTATGATGATTGGATAATCAAAAAACACATCTAACATCAAATTCAATAAAACCGAATTTAATTTATGAGTTTTTAAAAAAATTGAAGAATTTGTTTTTCAAAATCCCAATTTACGATAAAACCGTGAAATTGTGGTATTTTAACACCTTGTAAACTTATTTCTGAGAGTAAAATCACTAAGTCCTTAGTCACACTTTTCGATAAAACCGAAAATGTGAAAACGTATAAAACTCGATTTTTAACCGAGTTTATCAATAACCTCCTAATATACGATTTTCGACAGAACCGAAAATGCATATATATATATTACAATACTTTTCGATCAAAAGTTAACTAATAGTAAATGATCCGAGAATCAAAAAACCACTTCCGAGAATGCAGAAACACTTCCGATAATGATAGAAGATTACTGAAAATGCAAACTTCACACGAATACAATTCGTCAAATCCAGTAAAATACTCGAAATACTCGAAATTGCTGCCAACACACAACTCGAAAGCTCAAACACTTCAACCGAATTCACCGAATTTCATTTCGAGGTTCTGGGATGTGTAAGAAACTCACAAATCAACTCACTCTAATTCTCTAATGGCATATGATACCACTTGTTAGGTTTTTTTTATCTTGAATCATACATAATCAACCATGGAAGCTTGGAGAGAATAGTAGAGGAGGACAAGTATTCAAATTTCAAATGTTATAAAATGGAGGGAAAAGAGAAAAGATTTATTACAAGGCATCACCCTCTAATGATGATTAGAGGGGTATTTATAGGAGAAGGAAGGAGCCTTCCCTTCCTTTATTTTTCACTTCTAGTCCCTATTCTTTGGTAATTATGCTATTTCTTTCTTTTAGCATAATATACCTTATTACAAGCTACTTTATTCTAATCAAAATAAATTCTATTAACTAAATATAACTAAACCACATAATCGACACTTTTTATGAACCTAACAATTACAACTGCTGGAAGGTTTATGTTGACAGAGATGAGATCAAAAGCTTATCAGAGAAGAGTTAAAGATTGATTGGAGAACAAGAATACTTACAAAGATAAGTATTAGTTATTTGTAAAGAAGATATGTATAACTTATTTATTTAAGAGATTATGTTTGTTTATAGAAAAGATCATGATAAGTTAGGAAAGTATTGTAAGCCTTGTAGGACTCCTTGGTGTATAAAAGGAGGTCATAGGGCATAATGTTAGCTGTACATCTTTGATATTCGTAGCTTCAAGGTTTTGTAAACCCTATCACTATTCAGAGTGATCGTTTTATATTAAGGGTAAAAGTTTGGTAATCTGTCTTGTTATTGATTTTGTATTACTGTTTTATAAAGAATTCTTCTTAATATCATTGACTAAATTCCGCATAGTCTTTGATATTCATAATTAAGGTTTCTACTATAGTTGTCTTGGATTTATTCAATACAACTAAGCTTCTTACAAGCTAAGCAAGATCTATTCAAGTGGGATCAACATATTTTTTTATAAGTTTTGAAACTAAAAATAACCTAATAGCTATCAATATAAGCCGTGGGCTCAATAACCAAATCAGCCCACGATCAAATCAAAGTCAAATAAGCCGTGGGCTCATAAAGTGATAAAACATTTCGAAAACCAAGTGTAAAAATGTTTTAACATGAATGCAAAAACCAATTAATAAGCATTTAGAAAATAAGCTGAATATAATAAGCACCTAATAAGACGAACATAAGAAAATTAGCACAACAAAAACACTAAATCCAACCTTGGCTCTTGATACCACATGTTAGATGATATCATTTCATCACCAAAATCACAAAATAAGAGAAAATATTTTAGAGAGAGAAAGAACTAGAGAGAGAGAGACAAAGAGAGAAAATGGTTACTTGCACTAGAAAGAAAATGAGAAGCAACACCCTCTCCACACTTGGAAAGGACTTTATATAGTTACAAGAGATAAAACCCTAAGATGGTTTGTTGGGGCTTTATGTTGGGCTGAACATAATACAAAAATGAATTCCCGTAAACTATGTTTTTCTTATACAAGGCTCGGGAATAATAATGACCATCACTTTATGTAAAAACACGGCTAACATTTATAAAACTAGATTCATATAACAAACGCACTAACGGGCAAAGAACCCGATCGTGAGTAGTGTAGAGATGGTAAATCCGAGGTCGTCCCAAGAGCTAAGTGTTATTAGTTTTAATTTGAGAGTGTCACATTTTTAGAATGGTTTAATGTTGATTCATGAAAATAACAGGAAAGTAAATTGTGAAAAGTAAAAGTAATAGAAGTAATCAGGGAGATAAACATGCTAGCCTAGCCATTTCATTACTACCGTTATAACTATGTATTCCTGTGCAATGTTACATCATGGTTTCATTGGTGGTTTCTAAATCGACACACCTGAATAGATATATGTAGTATCCCCTATAATTACTGCGATCCCGAATCCCCCGAAAGTCATGAAGGTAGGGTAACCTAGTCATAGTGATTAATCCTAACTATCCCAAGAACTAGTCTAACAACCTTTATTGATTATTAACCCTCTCTCAAAGAGTTCCTGTGCTTTTTAAGTATATTAAGTGATAGAGGCGGTAACCTGGTCAGTTCCTACACTAGGAATAGGGTTTCAAACCTACCCTAGTACCACTGTTAATCCTATGTTCAATTGGTAATCTAATAACAGGATTAACATGATCTAAACCACCCATAATACTACCAAAACCCAAGGTTACACGATAGTCAAAGGATATCCAACGAAACTATAATCTAACAGGAAACAAACATTATAACGATAATAAATTCATGACTAGGCTAGCACTAGAAGTGCTTAGCCGCTCATAGCAACAACACAGCAAGAATTAATAAAGGTAATCTTGGATTGAAAACTCATAATTCTTATAGATGCAGTTTACGAACGATTGAATATAAAAGTAAGTTAAGTGTGATCTCCCTTGGACTTTTGGTATAATTCTTCGAGGTATAGGATCCTTGGTCGTTTCTTAGAGCTGTGGTGGAATGGTTGATGCTGAATTATCAGAATGAGGCCTCTATTTACAGATTTCGAATATGTTATGGCGTAACCTTTTAGAGGTTTACGTCGTAAACTGCTGACGCGTACTTTCCATCTTGCAAGCTTAAAAGATGTTACGGCGTAATCAAGTGTCCATGTTACGCTGTAATGCTGACTCAGATGACTCAGCCTTTTATAATAATAATGTTACAATGTAAACCTTGCATGTGGTTATACTGTAATGTTGCTGGATGATGTGTCTTGCCTTGAATAGGTTATGGCGTAACACTATCGTAGAGGTTACACCATAAAGTCTCATAAGAATCCGTATTTTCTTCATTTTTTGGTCCATTTCCCATGTTTCTTGTCTCATACTTGTATTTTACCTGAAAACAACAAAATAACCGTAAAAGTATCAAATTCAAGTATTTATAAGACAATTGCAAGTATTTTCGTGGGGAAATCGACACTAAAAAGTATCAAATATTTGATGTTATCAATTATCCCCCACTTGACTTCTGCTTGCCCTTAAGTAGACCTGCTATAATAGTTTATAAAAAGATTTCTCTGATTTAACTCAAAGAAACAAATCTATAAAAGTCTTATGCTAGAAACATCAAAGCCGAACACGTCAAAAAAGGGATCAAAATTCACTCACCTGTAGGATATTGGAAATCTAATGTTGTAAATGACTAACTCACCTCTTCCATGGCATAGAAGAGGCTTATATAGTGACAACCAAAACCGGCCATAAAGCCTTAGTAGTGGGCTTACATGTTGGTTTTAATACCCGGCCCATTACCGAATGTTATACATTAACTACTTAACTACGAGTAACAATAAACAGTAAAATACAAGGGTGACCGAGTCTTTTTCTAATATCTAACACATTATGATGATATGATCAGATTTTCGTACTCAAAGATATGGACTATGGATGGATAGTAGCCGGTTATGGATACCTTATATTATATAAGACTATTTTTTTGTTTTTTGTCTTAACACTTATTAAATGTGTATCTCATGTCTCTCCTAACCCTTTATATCACCCAATAAACCTGTATTATGTTACCCATGTTGCCTTTAAGAATTGTTTAGGCCTTAACTCTAACTGGTGCAGATTTGTGTACTTCCTAAGCTTATGATAGAATACATGCTATGAATGTGCAGTTGAGGGATCACCCCGAAAATGAACACTTAGACTAGTTGAGAGTTGAGTGAATTTTGATCCTTTTTTTGACGTGTTCGGCTTTGATGTTTCTAGCATAAGACTTTTATAGATTCATTTCTTTGAGTTAAATTAGAGAAATCTTTTTATAAACTACTCTAACAGGTCTACTTGAGGGCAAGGAGAAGTCAAGTAGGGGGATATTTGATAACATCAATATTTGATACTTTTTAGTGTCTATTTTCCCATAAAAATACTTGCAATTGTCTTATAAATACTTGAATTCGATACTTTTTTGGTTATTTTGTTATTTTAAGGTAAAATGAAAGTATGTGACAAGAAACACGGGAAAAGGACGTAAAAATGAAGAAAACACGGATTCTTACGAGACGCGTAACCCCTACGATAGTGTTACGCCGTTATACATTCAAGGCAAGACACGTCACCCAGCAAGATTACGGCGTAACCACACGTAAGGTTTACGCCATAACAATATTATTACGGAAGGATGAGTCATTTGAGTTAGCATTACGGCGTAACGTGGACACTTCATTACGCCGTAACATCCTTTAAGCTTGCAAGATGGAAAGTACACGTCATCGGTTAACGGCGTAAACCTCTAAAAGGTTAAGCCAGTATTACTTATAATACTTCAATTTTCATAAAAGAAATATCTAGTAAACCATCATCCTCATTTCCATGGGATGATACCTACTTTAAGAGACATGAAAACATAACCATTAAATATCCAAGACCAAAACATTGCTATACTTAGCAAGTTAGGCATGACTGAGTGGTTTTTGACCACTATCATAGCCCCTAAAACCTCCTTGTTGTCCTACCCCCCCCACCCGCTTTAGACCATTGGTCTTTGGTCTTTACTTTGACTAGTACTTGACCCCTTTAATATATATAACACTAGTATAGACTCCCTTCTTTCATAAACACTTAGAAAAATCAAAACAAAACTCCCTTCCCACCCTTAAAAAGGCCCCGGCTCAAAACCCCTTTATAAACAATCCATACAATTTCCATTCTCAATAGTTACAAACATTCACACCTCATTCCTAAGACATACTAAGGTATTTTCAAGCCTTGGTTAATCATTCACAAGTGTTGAAGCAAAGAAAGGAAGATTAGGGTTTCCTTGGAATAATTAGGGTTTAATTCTTGCAAGCTTTGGTTTAAATTCTAAACAAGGGTTTAGGACATATTTCTCATCATCATACATCAATATAAGGTTATCTAAAAACCTTTATGTCTTTACTTTTATTATTTTTATGAGTATATATGTTCTATATAGCTAAATTACCATTAGGATGCTTTTAAACATGTAAAAAGGATTTTTACTTGTTGTCATTGTTTTGTACACTTTTACATAAGATATGTTGTTGTTAACATCATGTTAAAATGGATACATAACTGTTTTACAATCTTGGTTAAACTTAAAAATTGTTAATGCAAGATTTTGGTTTTTAATGATGTACTTAAAAAGCTACAAGTAAAAGTGTATAAATAACTTTGTAAGGTTGTTAATCTTGTTACCATGGACTTGTGAGGACAATGAATGGACTAATGGACTTTATTATATGTAACACATATAATATATATGGTATAAAAGACTTGTAGTAAGTTGAAAGATTAAAAAGTACATAAAATAAGCTTTATATAAAATGATACATATTGATATTAAAAGGGGCTGCTTGGATTTCGAATTTAAATCAGTAGGTTTGACCTTTTATACAAATAATATGTCCCGTGACGATTCCAAAAAGGTAAGAAACTCGAAAAACGGATTAATAACGAAAAAGATACGCTAAATATGAGTTATACGTTAATTAAACGGGTTTATAAAATAACTTTTATAAAAATAAGTTATAAAACTTATACAAACAGAAGGTTTGACATTCTTATTAACTCACACATGATTTTAGGATTTCAAAATGATAAGAATCGAAAATTTTCAATTAATAACGAAAGAGTTATGCATTACGCGAATTTCTATGTTTAAATGTATAAAAATACTTTTATAAAACAAATTTTATAAATTTACTGTTCACATCAGTGAACTACATTTTTAAAACATCATTAAATAGATGGGATTTTCAATAACAAAGACGTGCTCGAAAGAATCGCTAAAAACGGAGCTATAACGAATAAAATACGACGTTTACGAGTTTTACGTTAATTTAAGTTATAAAAATAAGTTTATAACTGGTATGAACAGTAAAAATCACTGTTCATCAGAGGACATGAAATACCAAAAATGTCATATTTTGATACGTCGTCTTAATACGAAAACGTGGACATAAGAAACGCAAGAAACGGACTTGAAACGCGAAAGTTACGCCAGTTTTACTACAACGGAAATTATAAATGTTTTAACTTATTAAACACAATTTTACCAAAACAATTAGATGGTGATTAGCTATATAGAATGATATATGGTAGTAGTTACCCAATGTGATTAGTACTTATACGACCTTAAATTAAATAGGTTGCATCTGACGATTTGCGTGACGCATTATTTGTGATATACTTGATATTCGCTCACTCAAGGTGAGTTCATAGCCCCACGTTTTACATGATTTGTTTTACAAGTTTTTGGGGTGAGAAACATGCAATGTTTTATAATTGGACACAAGTGGTTAAGTTTTATATTATGATTACGTGTTGCCTAAGTAGCGATAACCCTAGTTGAGCCCATTATCATGAACTGTCAGTTACTGGATTGTGAGCGCGAATGTTATGAATAGATCTATTGGGATTGACATCCCCGTTCGGGTGATTAGCTATCACTGGGCAAACGAACGTATACCATGTCGAACATAGGATGTTGCGGGTTAGAACATCATCACGGGCAATGTAGGCCATTTATATGGTATTCATTTATGTCGAGCTTCAGTGTCATGAGCTTAGGGCAACGTAATTACATTTATATGATGTCTGCATCTGTTGCATTATCATACACTTGGGAAATCTTGTGGTCCTACAATATATGATTTATCAAACCTATGAATTCACCAACATTATTGTTGACGTTTTAAAGCAATGTTTTTCAGGAGATCAGTAAGCATAAGGTGCCAAGGATACATTGGTGATTTTGTTTTGGGATGTCATGCTAAAGATATGGTTGCATTATGTTTTGGGAAACTCATGTGTTGGGAACCAGTATCTTTGTAATAATAACAATGAACAAGTTAAAGCTTCGGGCTATTTGTATCAAACATATGTTAAATCCAATGTATTAGTTTTAAAACGACTTTTTGGTCGTTCTATATATATCTTGTGTTATTGATCTAAGAAGTAACACGCCCCGGACCCTTATTCCGTTGCGACCCAATTTAGGGGTGTTACAAGATCACTCTAAGAGTTCTAGTTCTTTCACAGATTCCAAACACTTTGTTTGTTCTACATGTCATAAGTGTGTCTTTAATGCAACCCATGATGCTTGTATAACAAAACTCCTGAAGGAAGTAAATTCACGTGCTAAGATTCAATCCCATAAGACCAGAAACAGTACATTATTTGATATACATGTTATGATATAAATGTATATTACTATAAGAGTCTTATATTAAATACTAATATAAGCTATTTTGAATTTTCAGATTCAGTCATGTCAGATTCGGATGAATCGAGGATTACATACACGGAGGTTTCCAGCCCATTTGAGGGTTTATCAGACATAGGATCACCGAGAGCCGATGATCACGAGTACCTTGAGCTGCCTGGGATGCCAGAGGACCCATACGTGGAGGCCGCTCTTCAGGCCCCACCCTCTCCAGATTACGTGCCTGGCCCTGAGGAGCCAGAGCAGGCACCACCTTCGCCAGATTATGTTCCAGGCCCAGAGCATGCTGATGATGAGATTGTTGCTGAGGATCAGCCAGATGCTGAGGATGCCTCACCCACTGCTCAGTCACCTGACTATGTCCCGGAGTCCGATCCTGAGGCGGACCCGGAGGAGGATGATGATGAGGACCCCGAGGAGGATCCTGTTGACTATTCTGCTGATGGAGGAGATGACGGAGACGATGAGGATGAGTCATCGGAGGAGGATGAGGATGATGAGGTTGACATGGAGGCTGATGAGGATGAGGAGGAGGAGGAGCACCCAGCTCCTGCCGACTCTGTAGTTGTTGCTTTACCAGCTACTGATCATGCCCCATCTGCGGAGGAGACAGAGCCGTTCAAGACTGATGAGTCTGCGGCCACACCACCACCACACCCTGCATATCGTGTGACAGCTAGGATTTCTATTCCAGCTCTAGTACCTACGCCAGTATGGTCTGATGTAGAGGTTGCTAGACTTCTCGCTATATCTACTCCACCATCATCACCGCTCTCCCCATGGTCTTCACCACTTCCCCATATACCTTCTCCATCACTACCACTATTGCCACCCTCACCTGTGTTATCTCCAGCACCACCTCCTAGCCCCATTCGTTCATTAGGCTATCGAGCTACTATGATCCGGATGAGAGCTGAGGTCGCATCTACTTCCCATTTTCTACTAGATGCACCATCATTAGGGATACCACCACCCTTGCCCATATCAGTTTCTACTTCATCACCACCATTGCTACTACCCTCTGCTAGTCGTAGGGAGGACAGACCTGAGGTTACCTTACCACCTCGGAAGAGGTTAGGTATCGCTCTTGGTCCTGGATACGAGGTTGGAGAGAGCTCATCTGCTGCTGCTGCTAGACCGGCTGGAGGTCTTAAGGCAAACTATGGCTTTGTAGCTACTATGGATAGGGAGATCAGGCGTGATCCAGAGAGATAGGTTGGATATGGGATCACCGACTCGTGGGACGAGATAGTTGAGACCCTTCAAATGGCACCATATTAGTATTGACACGGGAGGTTGGGTCGATATATAACATCATTTGAGACTAGGGTTAGGCAAGACACGAATGAGATTTATACGAGGTTAGACGATGAGCAGAGTCAAAGACAACTATTGGCTGGTCGGCTCAATATGTTGTTTAGAGACAGACGAGCACATGTATATACACGTCATCATATGGAGATAGAGGCTAGATTTTCCTGAGAGGCTTGGAGGCGATCGATGGATGCGAGTGATCTTGCCCGCGGAGAGGTTATGTCACTGCGCACTACCGTACTGGGTCAGATGTCAGAGATTAGAGAGTTGCATGCTGCTGATCGCAGGAGACAGGCTGTGATTTCAGAGATGCTGAAGGCAGACCATAGGAGATCTGCAGAGATGAGAGAGTTGAGGACAACTGATCATACCAGACAACAATAGCTTATACAGACATTAACAGTGATGCAGTTATTACAGGGACATGTGACCACGCTACAGGGGCAGGTTACTGCACTGTAGGGACAGCAGGGACCCGTTGGAGGTCCTGCACAGCCAAAGCTTCCAGGGGAGGCTGGTAGCAGTTCATAGATTAGATCATGTTATGGCTAGTCATTTTGTATATAGCCTACTAAGTATTACGGGTTTAATCCCGGCTAGTAAGGCTTTAGGTTGTTATGTTTATTTTGTAACCTAATCGTTATGATCATTTTGTATCTGAACCATTCATGTATGTTTTCCAATTTATATATGGAATGGTTGTATTATGTCACGTCTGTAATCGAATTTGTTTATGAATGAATGTCGATGTGACACTTTCAGTCCTTGTCTTTGGTTTATAACATTTAAAGTGTAAAACCTTTTTAAGAAATGGCAAAAACAGCCCTTGTGGTTTGTTATACAAGGAAAATGGCTTTGTTTTGGGCTTAAAGATCCGGGTATGGCCCATTAAGAGGAGAGGGGCTATTCTTGGACTTTGTGAAACTTGAAGGGCTTAAGTGGAATATTTTGGGCCTTGTTGACTTTTGTTGACCATGATTTGATTGAGGTTTGACTTTTCTAGCTTCGGCTTTGAATCTTCTGATTCTCGTGTCCGTGCTTGCCCATTTTTGATAGTTTTCTTGTGATTTGATTGAGGTTTGACTTTTCTAGCTTCGGCTTTGGTCTGTTTTGGGTTTATTTGGGTTATTTTAGGCATAAATGGATATGTGTATTCTACACTTATCAAAAGTCTTTATGGTCTTGTTCACCACCTTTTTGACTAATCTATATCTTATATACATGTATTCTAGTGAGAGATAGCATTCACTTCACATAACACTTAACAAAAAGTTTAACTTTTCCTCCCTTTTCTCCTTATCAACCCACGACATCAAACACCCACCTTACTCAATCCATACCTTCATTTTCTAAGACCATGCAAGAATACACACATCATTCCTAAGATATACTAAGGTGTTTGCAAGCCTTGGTTAACCATTTACAAGTATTTATCAAAGAAAGGAACTAGCACTACTGTGTGTTTGGATGTTTCCTGAGGAGTCTGACAAGATTGAAAGGTACGTCGGCGGATTGCCCGACATGATCCATGGAAATATTTTAGTATCAAAGCCGAAAACCATGCAAGAGGCTGTTGAAATGGCCACTAAACTAATGGATAAGAAAGTCATCACCATTGCTGAAAGACAGACTGAGAACAAAAGGAAGTTTGAAAACACTTCCCGAAACAATAAAAAACAACAACAACAAAACAAGAGGCAGAACACTGGCAGGGCTTATACTACAGGGACTGGTGAAAAAAGCCATATGGGGGATCTAAACCCCTATGCACTAAACGCAACTATCACCACGACGATCCGTGTGCTCCAAAATGCCACAAATGCAACAAAGTTGGCCATTTTGCTCGTGACTGTAGGAGTGTGGGAAATGCTAACAATGCTAACAATCAGAGGGGCACAGGGATAGGCCAGAAACCTACTTGCTTCGAGTGTGGAGTTCAAGGACACTTCAAGAGGGAATGCCCAAAGCTAAAGAACAACAAAAATCGTGTAAATCAAGTTGGTAATGACAGGGCTCCAGCCAAAGTGTATGTGGTGGGACATGCAGGGACAAACCCAGATTTCAATATCGTGACGGGTACGTTCCTTCTCAACAACCGCTATACTTCTATATTATTTGATACTGGTGCCGATAGGAGTTTTGTGTCTACTGCATTTAGTTTCCAAATGGATATCACGCCATCTACCTTAGATCACTATTATGATGTCGAACTAGCTGACGAGAGGATAATTGGGTTAAACACTATTCTTAGTGGTTGCACATTAAATCTCCTGAACCACCCATTCAACATAAATTTAATGCCCGTAGAACTTGGTAGTTTCGACGCTATAATTGGTATGGATTAGTTGGCAAAGTACCAAGCAATCATTGTGTATGCCAAGAAGATCGTTCGTATCCCCTGGGGAAATGAAACATTAATTGTTCACGGTGGCGGAAGCAACCACGGATACGAGGCTCGTCTGCACATTATCTCGTACTCCAAAACACAAGAATACATGCTAAAAGGATGTCCAGTCTTTTTGGCACATGTTACGACAAAGGAGGTTGAAGACAAGTCAGAGAAGAAGCGACTTGAGGATGTACCAATAGTTCAAGATTTTCCTAAAATCTTTCTTGAGGACTTACCGGGTCTTCCTCTGACTCGACAAGTAGAATTCCAAATCGATTTGGTACCTGGTACTTTACCCATAGCTCGGGCGCTTTATCGATTGGCACCTTCTGAAATGAAAGAGTTGTCAGAGCAACTAAAAGAACTATCTGACAAAGGCTTTATAAGACCTAGTTCCTCACCCTGGGGAGCTCTAGTCTTGTTTGTCAAGAAGAAATACGGATCATTCCGGATGTGCATTAATTACTGGGAATTGAATAAACTAACGGTGAAGAACCGTTATTCGCTCCCAAGGATTGATGATTTATTTGATCAGCTTCAAGGGTCGAGTGTCTACTCGAAGATCGACCTAAAGCCAGGTTATCATCAACTAAGGGTTCGAGAAGAAGACATTCCAAAAACCGCTTTCAGAACCCGTTATGGCCATTATGAATTTCAAGTTATGTCGTTTGGTTTGACAAACGCACCTGTCGTATTCATGGACCTTATGAATCGGGTGTGCAAACCATATCTGGATAAATTCATGATTGTATTTATTGACGATATTCTGATATATTCAAAGAATAAGCAAGAGCACGAAGAGCACCTTAAGCTAATCTTAGAATTGCTTAAGAAAGAGGAGTTGTATGCCAAATTTTCCAAGTGTGAATTTTGGATTCCCAAAGTACAGTTCCTTGGTCACGTGATTGATAGTGAGGGCATTTATATGGATCCTACCAAGATCAAATCCATTAAAGATTGGGCATCTCCTAAGTCACCAACGGAGATTCATCAATTTTTAGGTCTTGCTGGGTATTATCAAAGATTTATTAAAGGGTTTTTGAAGATCGCCAAACCGATGACCAAGCTCACCCAGAACAAGGTCAAGTTTGTTTAGGGTGATAAACAAGAAGCAGCTTTTCAACTGTTAAAGCAAAAGTTGTGCAGTGCACCAATCCTGGCCTTACCTGAAGGAAGCGAAGATTTTATCGCATATTGCGATGCTTTAAAGAAGGGTTTGGGCGCTGTGTTAATGCAAAGAGAAAAGGTGATTTCTTATGCATCACGCCAACTGAAGATTCATGAGAAGAATTATACAACTCGTGATTTGGAACTTGGAGCAGTAGTGTTCGCTCTCAAGATTTAGAGGAACTACATGTATGGAACCATGTGCACGGTGTTTACTAATCATAAGAGTCTACAACACATTCTTAATCAGAAAGAGTTGAACATGAGGCAGGGACGTTGGTTGGAATTGCTCAGTGATTACGATTGTAAGATTCGATATCACCCAGGAAAGGCAAACATTGTTGCTGATGCTCTAAGCAGGAAGGAGAGAGATCAACCATTAAGAGTTCGAGCCTTAGTCATGACTATTGGCTTGGATCTTCCCAAATAAATCTTGAATGCTCAGACTGAAGCACGAAAACCAGAGAACATCAAGAACAAAGATGTTGGAGGTATGTTGGTTGAAAACACTAAAAATCCAGAGGTGATTAGGACGGAAAAGTTGGAACCCCATGCGGACGGAACTCTATGCCTCAATGGCAGGAGTTGGCTACCCTGTTATGGCGATTTGCGGACTGTGATCATGCATGAGTCCCACAAATCAAAATACTCTATACATCTGAGTTCTGACAAGATGTACCAAGATATAAAGAAGCTATATTGTTGGCCCAATATGAAAGCCGACATCGCCACCTATGTTAGCAAGTGTTTAACCTATGCTAAGGTCAAGGCCGAACATCAAAGGCCATCAGGATTGTTAGTACAACCAAAGATACCTGATTGGAAGTGAGACAACATCAATATGGATTTTGTCACAAAGCTCCCTAAGACGTCGCAAGGCTACGACACCATTTGGGTGATTGTTGACCGACTCACTAAGTCTGCAATCTTCACACCAATAAGAGAGATTGATCGTATGGATAAACTTGCAAGAATATATCTAAAGGAGGTTGTCACGAGGCATAGAATACCTGTTTCAATCATTTGTGATCGCGATCCGAGGTTCGTATCCAACTTCTGGAGGTCACTTCAGAATGCTTTAGGTATAAATTTGGATATGAGTACTATGTATCATCCACAAACAGACGGGCAAAGCAAGAGGACAATTCAAACTCTGGAGGATATGCTGTGTGCTTGCGTGATCGATTTCGGAAAAGCTTGGGTTAATCACTTACCGTTAGTTGAATTTTCTTATAACAATAGCTATCACGCTGGCATCAAGGCCGCACCATTCGAAGCACTTTATGGTCGAAAGTGTCGTTCACCTGTTTGTTGGACCGAAGTTGGAGAAGCTCAAATCCTCGGTCTAGAACTAATTCAAGAGACGACTGAGAAAATCATCCAAATCAAGCAAAGGATGCAAGCCGCTCATGATCGACAGAAGAGTTACGCCGATCTGAAGCATAAAACGATGGAATTCTAAGTCGAGGATAAAGTTATGGTTAAAGTTTCGCCTTGGAAAGGGGTCATCCATTTTGGCAAACGGGGGAAGTTAAACAATAGGTATGTTAGACCTTTTGTGGTGTTAGAAAGGGTTAGAGACATTGCATAGAAGCTTGAGCTTCCAGAAGAGCTAAGTAGAGTTCATAATACATTTCATGTATCCAATTTGAAAAAGTGCTATGCCGACGAACCGTTAGCCGTTCTGTTGGATGGACTTCATTTTGATGACAAACTTCAACTTGTTGAGGAACCTGTTGAGATCATGGACCATGAAGTTAAATGGTTGAAGCGAAGCCGCATTCCATTAGTCAAGGTTCGATGGAACTCCAAGCGAGGTCCTGAGTTTACATGGGAACGCGAGGATCAATTCAGGAAGAAATACCCACATCTGTTCAGAAAGACCACACCGTCGTCAAGTACCACGTCTTAAGCCTTGAGGACAAGGCTCACTTAACGAGGGGAGACTATAACACCCTGTGTTTTAGATTCATGGACGCCGTCAATAAAGTAACTATGTACTTTTAGTATTGTACGCGTTTGCTTTAAATCGTAATCGTTAAGTTAAATCACGTAAGCTAAAAATTATCGTTCAATGTAAACGGGCATCAAACAATTAAATGTTTACATCAAGCAAGTGTTAAGTAATTATTTTGAGGATAATTATTAACTTTGTTCATTTTATTTTTATTGGTTGCGTAAAGTGATTACGTTTCGCAATAAAATACGTTTAGGCATACCCGGAACCACCAAAACTTTTCTACGCTTCAACAAATACCCACATTTATACCCAATACCCAAAATTTACAAAATAACATCACATATATACATATAAAACCAGACATAGGTGGATGTATACAAAGAAATATCACAAAAATTCACCACATGGTCTTATGTACATCTCTACACATTAAATGAAGCCATACTTCCCATACTTCCCATACTTTTGACCAACTATTTCCCTAAATCACTCATCTTGTCTTGTATAGTGTTTTTGACTAGCTCTTATATCATATATACTTGCAACTACTTGAGATAAAAACATACAAGTCTTTCTTTAACCAAAAATCAAACAAACTCTTCCTTTTGGCTCTCTTTAGGCCACGACAACAAATCACCCCTTTACTAAATCCATACAAAATTTTCTACAACCTATGCAAGCCATTACACATCATTCCTAAGATATATTAAGGTATTTGCAAGCCTTGGTTAACCATTTACAAGTATTGAAGCAAGTTTTGCAAGATTAGGGTTTTCTAAGAAAACTAGGGTTTTCAAGTGTGCAAGCTTTGATTTTTCATCTAATCAAGGGTTTAGATTGTGTTGGTTATCATCTTACAAAATCATAAGGTTACCTAAAACCCTTTATGTCTTTACATTTATCATTTTATGTGTATATATGTTCTTTATATCAAAAATCACCATTTAGGACATTTAAACATGTAAAAAGAGTTTTTACTTGTGATGATCATTTTATACACTTTTTCTTATGTTATGTGATAGGTAATATCGTGATATAATGAAAATATAAGTATGTTAACATGTTGGTTTAAGTGGAAAATGTTTAGGTATAAACTTTTACATAAAAGTTACATAAGGAAATTTATGATTTTATGTAAAAGTTATGAACTTGTTATCTTGGACAAATAGACAAATAATGGGCCTAAGGACATTACTATATGTATAACATAGTATATTATGAGTTATTAAGAACTTGTGGAAATTTACTTAGTTGAAAAGTATATAAAACAAGTTAAACAAATAAGTATATATATGTATCATAAGGGGGCTGTTTGGATTCGAAATCCAAACAGTGGGTTTGACATTTTATAAAAATAATACATCTCATTACAATTCCAAAAAGGTAAGAAACTCGAAAAACGGATTAATAACGAAAAAGATACGATAAAAATACGATTTACGTTAATACCGGTTTTATAAAATAAACTTTATAAAGCAAGTTATAAAATACTTCAAAAACAGAAAGTTTAGTATTTTTCACAGATTGTACATATTTTTAGGATTCCAAAATGATAAGAATCGTAATTTTTCAATTAATAACGAATGAGTTATGAATTTCGCGAGTTTACGACAATTAATACTTTTATAAAAGTATTTTTATAAAAGTTACTATTCATGACAGAAACTTTTATTTTTGTAAACCTCATAAATAGATAGGACTTTCAATAACAAGAAAGTACTCGAAAGAATCGCTAAAAACGGAGCTATAACGAATAAAATACGACGTTTACGGGTTTTACGATAACTAAAACTATAAAAATAACTTTATAACTGGTGTGAACAGTAAAAAGTACTGTTCAGGTCACCAGGGAGGTCCAAATTATGAAAATGTCAAATTATGATAACTCGTCCTAATACAAAACGTGGGCATAAGAAACGTCAAAAATGGACTTAAAACGATAAAGTTAGGTCATTTTTGCTAAAGGTTGGATTTATAAATGTTTTTACTTTATAAAATAAGATTTCACAAAAACGTTTAGGACGGTGATGAAGTCTATAATAGAATTATATATGGTTATCAAAGTACTATATTACTAGGGAGTTTCATAATGAGGCCTCTTCGGGGTGGCGTATCGACGAGTTGTTGGATTTACGATTTAAAGTGTCCTAGCTCCTCATACGTCACTACATGACCTCTTAAATTATGATAGCCCGAACGATAGTATGATGTAACTAACATAGACTTGTATATGATGTTAGTTAATCAAAGCGATTAGTGCTTATACGACCTTAATATTAAATAGGTTGCATCTGACGATTTGCGTGGCGCATTATTCGTGATATACTTGATATTCACTCACTCAAGGTGAGTTCATAGCCCACGTTTTACATGCTTTTGTTTTATAAGTTTTTGGGGTGAGAAACATGCAATGTTTTATAACTGGACACAAGTGGTTAAGTTTCATATTATGATTACGTGTTGCCTAAGTAGCGATAACCCATTCTGAGCCCATTATCATGAACTGTCAATTACTGGACTGTGAGCGCGAATGTTATGAATAGATCTATTGGGATTGACATCCCCGTTCGGGTGATTAGCTATCACTAGGCAAACGAACGTATACCATGTCGAACATAGGATGTTGCGGGTTAGAACATCATCACGGGCAATGTAGGCCATTTATATGGTATTCATTTATGTCGTTTTTTTGTTGAGCTTCAGTGTCATGAGCTTAGAGCAACGTAATTACATTTATATGATGTATGCATCTGTTGCATTATCATACACTTGGGAAATCTTGTGGTCCTACAATATATGATTTATCAAACCTATGAATTCACCAACATTATTGTTGACGTTTTAAAGCAATGTTTTTCAGGGGATCAGTAAGCACGAGGTGCAAGGGATACATTGGTGGTTTTGATTTGGATATCATGCATTAAAGATTTTGTCGCATTACATTTTGTATAACTGTTATGGGCTAGAATTCTTTGTATTTTAAACAGTAGACCATGAGTAGCTTTCGGCTTTGTAGCAAAATACTTTGTTAAATCTAATGTATGAGTTTTAAATGACTTTTTGGTCGTTCTATATACATCTTGTGTTATTGATCTATGAAGTAACACGCCCCGGACCCTTATTCCGATGTGACCCAATTTGGGGGTGTTACACATTCACACAATACATGTTCATTTTCTCTTACTAGAAATTTCTCTCTCACTTTCTCTCTTTAGAATTTGGCTATTCCACTAGTCATTTGATGTGTTATGATTTCCAATATCCTACAATTGGTATCAGCGCACATGGGATGATTAGCTAGATTGCGTGTGCGTTTTCTTGGTTAGTTTAGATCAAAAGTTTGGTTTTTGAAGGTTTATAGTCTTGTTCTTGGTTTTCTTTGATCTTTACATTTGTGATGGTAAAGTTCATGTTGTTATAGTTGCTATAGCCTTCTAGTACCAAGTTGTGTAAAAGAAACCAGGCAAAAACATTCAAAAGGGTGATTTTTAGGTGAAAAACCAATTTTTTCATTCTAGCGAGTTAGGTTACTGTTCGTAGCTCTTCCTAGCGAGTTAGGTTACTGTACTGGTGAGTTGTCAGAATAGTACACTATGTCAGAAAGTACTGTGTCAGCGAGTTTTCATTTTGTGCAGGTCGCGAGTTAAGTCCAGTGAGTTAACCCTTCTTGCAGGTAGCGAGTTAAAGACTAGTGAGTACAGGTTTTTGAAGATCTTTTTCTAGCGAGTTATGAACAGGAACTCTGTCAATTTAAGTTCTTGCTAGCGAGTTGTCTACTCTCTTCCAGCGAGTTACATATACCGAGTTACAAGTTAATTGAAGACAATTTTTCTAGCGACTTGTGAACAGGAACTCTATCAATTTAATTTCTTGCTAGCGAGCTGTCTACTCTTTTCCAGCGAGTTAAGTCCAGCGAGTTACAAGTTATATTGAAGACTCTCTTCTAGCGACTTGTGAACAGGAACCCTGTCCATTTGATTTCTTGCTAGCGAGTTAGCAATTCTCTTCCAACGAGTTATAAGGCAGCGAGTTATGGACTGTTAGATTTTTAGACTTTTAAATTTTTCAACCTGTAATCCTAACAAACTTGTACAACAATTCACCATTTAATACAATCAATCACCACTTTTAACACACATTCACTAATCATTGTTCGATCAACTTAATCATTTCACAATCAATTACGATAGCTAATCTTTCGGAATACATCCAATGTGCCGGTTTCGATACCCTACCACATATGCTTGATAGGACAGACTTTGAATCATGGCAACAACGTATTCGATTGTATTGTTGGGGTAAAGAGAATGGGGAGAATATCTTGAAGTCAATTGATGAAGGACATTTTCAGATAGGAACATTTCGGGAAACACTGTCTGAAGGAAATGAAGGTGACTTACATCTAGGTCTAGAACGACCTCGAGTCTACTCTAACTTATCACTAGCAGACAAGGATAGGTACAATGCCGACATTCGGGCAACAAATATTCTACTTTAAGGATTACCAAAAGACATTTACACTCTCATCAATCATTACACTGATGCAAAAGATATTTGGGATAATGTGAAGACGCTCCTTGAAGGTTCTGAATTAACGAAAGAAGATCATGAATCACAACTGTATGATGACTTTGAACACTTCTGTCAGAACAAAGGAGAAACCATTCATGACTATTATGTTCGGTTTGGCAAGCTCATCAACGATATGAGGAACATCAAGATGGCCATGTCCAAAATGCAGTTGAACTCAAAGTTTGTTAATAACATGTTGCCTGAATGGGGGTAGATTCGTAACAGCAGTGAAACTAAATAAAGGATTGAGGGACTCCAACTATGATTAGTTGTATGCTTATCTGAAGCAACACGAGCCCCACGCCAATGAGAACAAAATAATGTTGGAACGATTCACTCAACACAATGTGGATCCTCTTGCCTTGATGTTAAATGTTTCACATCAGTAGTACTATTCACAATCATCTACAACTCCACCATCCATATATGCTCAACCACACTTTGCTGACAACACTCAACTTGATTCGGGACTTTCTCCAACAGACAACCTAATTGAGAACTTAACCAACACACTTGCCCTACTCACCCAATCATACAAAACATACATTCCTCAAACAAGCAATTAACTCAGAACTTCATCAAATCCAAGGAACCAAGCTACAGTTCAAGACGACAGGGTTGTTGTTCAGAATGTTCAGGGTCGACAGAATAGAGGAAAAGGTAACAATGCACGTGGTGCAGGTGTATCTGGTTATGGGGGAGCTCAGAATAGAGTTAGGAATGCTAATCCAGGTTAAGCAAGCAGATTAAGTGCTATAACTGCAATGGTATAGGCCACATAGCAAGGAACTGCACTCAGCCTAAGCGACCACAAAACTCAGAATACTTCAAAGACAAGATGTTGCTGATGCAAGCTTAGGAGAATGGGGTAGCTTTGGATGAAGAGCAGCTGCTATTTCTTGCAGGTGGACAAGACAATGATGTTGATGAAGATGTAGATGAGCAACCGGTTCAGGACTTAGCACTCAATGTGGATAATGTGTTTCAAGTAGATGACTGTGATGCTTTTGACTCTGATGTTGATGAGGCTCCTACCGTACAGACTATGTTCATGGCAAATCTATCATCTGCAGATCCTGTTTGTGATGAAGCCGGTTTTTCCTATGATTCGGACATTCTATCTGAGGTACACGTTCATGATCACTATCAGGATGCTATTTGTGAACATCATGAAGCACACGAGATGCATGACGATGTACAAACAAACTACATTGTTGACTCACATGCCGATTATATGAGTGATAGTAATATGATTTCGTATGATCAGTATGTAAAGGACAACGTAGTGCCAGTTGTACAAAGTAATGTATCTTCTATACCAAATGATGCATTCATGATGATATTAAATGATATGTATGAACAGCCTGCACAATATGTCTCTAGAACAACACAGAACACCTTAGTTGACAAATCATTAACTGCTAAACTTGCAACATATAAGGCACAAGTTGAACTATATGAAAGACAGGCCAAGTTTGAATTAACATAAAGAGAACAAATGATTGATCAACAATTAAGAATAGTTATCATTGACCGTAATATTAAGGAAGAAAATTTGAAAAAGGAACTTCATTCTGTAAAAATGCAACTTGCTTCTACCATCAACCATAACAAGTCAATGGTAGAAGAAGTTACGTCTTTGAAAAATGATTTTAAACAGAAAGAAAACAAATACCTTGAAGAATTTTTGGACATGAAATCTTTAAAAGAAAAGGTCGAGGATAAATTATTCAAACAGGACCAGTCTCTTCAAACAGTTCACATGTTGTGTAAACCAAAGCCTTATTATGATGAACTGAGAGAGGTAGCTATTGGCTACAAGAACCCCTTATGTCACACTCATGCAAAGAAAGTTTAGCCTGCTCTATATAATGGTCATGAAATTGTCAAAACCAATCATGTCCCGGCCGTAGTGCATAATTCAAAGGAGACGAGGTAGCTGAAATCACTAGGAAGAAAATGAATGACAAAATGAAAGACCCAGAGTGTATGCAAAAGGAAGTTAAGATCACACCACCTGATTACTCGAAAGAGAATTATTTAGCGACTTTTACACTACAGAAGCAATTGACACCTGAACAAGTATTTTGGTCTCAAGATCTCATCGAGATAAAAGCAGAAGCTATCAAAAAATAAACTATAGCCTCAAGACCAATCAAAGCGTTGATGGTGTATCCTTTAAATACACCAACAACGCTTGTCCCTAGGGTGCTTCCAACAAAAAGTCAAGTGAAAATTAACATTTTTACACTTATACAACTTTTTCGGAATTTGAGAAAACCTGTAAAAAGAGGATTACACCAACAGGGCTCACTGAAGGGGAAATGGGTTTTGAACAAACCAAGGCATGTTACCTCACTGAGTTCATTCCATTTTTCAAAACACTTAAAGAACATTTTGAGGGCATTCAAACGGCCTTCACTAAAGAAGTCAAAGAAATGAAAGAAATTTTTGAAGAGTTGGAAGCTGAGGTTGACCAAAATGCCGTACATAGGAAGCATGATGAAATAGAGCTGAAAAATCTTCTTATTGCTAATGATAATTTAATTGCTGAATGCTTGTCCAAAGATGTGTTTTATGTTGCAACGAATTCTGAGCTTACCGTATCTAGATTCACTAAAATGCATGATGCACATACTGTTGTTCAAGCACGCTGTCTGGAACTAGAAACAGAGCTTTCTAAATTACATGATAAGATTCAAAAGGATGATCATGCTGAATTAGTCAAACCTTTTTCCAATCTTGAGGTTAATCACTTCAATCTGCAGTTAAAATATCAAAACCTTAAAGAGCGTTTTGGAAACAACACATCTCTATCCGCTTGAGATGCTCCTGATTTTGACTCAGTTTTTGTAATCGAAAAAATGAAAGCATCTATTTAAGGAAAAGACAACGCCATCAAAAAATTGAGAATGCAACTTTCTCAATTACAAGAGACCCGTAGTAATGCAGACCATACTCTTGCTTTCAGGGCCTTAGATTCTCAGATCACTCAATTAACCAGAAAAGTCACAGTTCTTCAAGAACAAAATGAGCTTTTTAGGGCAGAAAATGAAAAAATTAAGCAGCATTACAAGGAATTGTATGATTCTATTAAGATCACATGTGCTAAGTATATAGAACAAATAACTGCCCTGTTAACTGAAAACGAGAATCTAAAGGTCCAAATACAAAATAAGATGACATGTGTCACTAAGGATCATGTTAAACCAAAAGTCCTTGCACCAGGTAGGTATGCTATAGATGTTGAACCAATTCCCCTTCACAATTGAAATAATAGGGAAGTTCATCTTGATTATCTTAAGCATCTTAAGGAAAGTGTGGAAACCCTTCGCGAGATTGTAGAGGAAGCTAAGGTTGAAAGGCCACTTGATAGATCAATTGCCTCTGCTTGCCTTTACATAAAACACTCTCAGAAACTGTTAGAATATGCGATCGGAACTTGTCCGAAAGATGTCAATAGACAAGATAACAAATGTACCACTACCCCTTTAACTAGAAAAAAGCAAGTTACTTTTGCGGACCAATGTGCAACGTCAACTAGTAACACATACAAACATGTAGAGCAACTAAACTTTCGGAAGACTAATGTCCCTGTGCCTCCTTCTACAAGAGTAAACAGTTGCACTGATGCTAGCGGATCAGAGCTTAGGAGCAAAACCAAGAAAAATAGGATCTTGCCAGCTAAGAATGTCAACATGAAGAAAGTAGAAGACCACCCTAGGATAATTAAGTCTAGTCTGAAAACCACGAATCATGTTGATTCTAGTATTAGCTCTAAGCGTACTGTAATTAATTCGAATTCTCATTCTGTTTGCCAAACATGTAACAAATGCTTAATTTCTGCAAATCATGATATGTATGTGGTTACTTATTTGCACTCTGTGAATGCATCCCCTTCTGTTAAAAGTAATGTACGTAAAGTTAAGCAAGTTTAGAAACCTAAGCAAGTCAAGCAAGTCTGGAAACCAACAGGCAAAATACTTACCACTGTAGGTTATCAATGGATGCCCACGGGAAAGACATTCACTTTAAGAGAACAGTGCCCTTTAACTAGGCTCACTAAATCCAACATAGTGTCTGCTATTGCTTATGCTAACCAAAAGGAACCCAAGCAAAATCAGGGATCCAACTTTCCAAACTCTTCATCTTTGTTTGTTTTCAAATGCAGGTCGTACAGATCATCCTTTGGTATTTGGACTTAGGCTGTTCAAAACATATGAAAAACATATGACGGGGGATCGTTCACGGCTCATGAAAAAGTTCATCGGGACAGTTAGATTCGGGAATGACCACTTTGGTGCTATCATGGGTTATGGAGATTACATGATTGGTGACAGTGTAATCTCCAGGGTATACTATATGGAAGGACTGAGACACAATCTGTTTTCTGTTAGACAATTTTGTAACTCTGATCTGGAAGTTGCATTCAGAAAACATTCTTGTTATGTTTGAGATATAGATGGTGTTGAATTAATTAAAGGCTCTCATGGTTCTAACTTGTACACTATCTCGGTTGAAGATATGATGAAGTCCTCTCCAATCTGCTTGTTGTTCAAAGCCTCTAAAAACAAATCATGGTTATGGCATCTTTGATTAAACCACTTGAACTTTGGTACCATCAATGACCTTACAAGAAAAGATCTAGTAAGAGGATTTCCTAGATTGAAGCATGTCAACTAGGAAAGAGCAAAAAACATACCCACAAACCCAAACCTGATAACACCAACTTGGAAGTTCTTAATACCCTTCATATGGATTTATGTGAACCGATGCATGTGCAAACATTTAATGGGAAGAAATACATCTTAGTCATCATTGATGATTATTCTTGGTTTACTTGGGTTAAGTTTTTGAGATCGAAAGATGAAACCCCAGAGGTTGTCATCAAATTTCTAAAGCAAATACAAGTCTATCTTAATAAAACTATACGATACATTTGCACCGATAATGGCACCAAATTTGTCAACAAAGATTTAACTAAATATTATAAACGTGTCAGTATTTTTCACCAAAAGACAGTTCCAAGGACTCCACAGTAGAACGACATTGTCGAAAGATGAAACCATACTCTTGTAGAGGCTGCTCGAATAATGCTGATATTTTCCAAGGCTCTGATGTTTTTATGGGCAGAAGTTGTGGCAACTGCTTGTTACACCCAAAACCGATCCCTCATTCACACCCATTACAACAAAACCCCATATGAGCTGGTGCATAATAAGAAGCATGATCTTACTTTCTTTCATGTCTTTGGTGCTATGTGTTACCCTACTAATGACAGTGAGGATCTTGGCAAATTACAACCAACGGCTGATATTGGAATTTTTGTTGGCTATGCACCAAGTAGGAAAGGTTATAGAATCTACAACAAAAGAACCTGACGAATCATGGAAACTATTCACGTTCAATTTGATGAGCTGACTAAGCATATGGCTCCTGTGCAACTAAGTACAAGACCCGCTCCTACATTTCTGATGCCTGGACAGATAAGCTCAGGGCTCGTACCAAATCCGGTTCTTGTTGCACC